>NW_019379754.1:535978-638555 GCF_000648655.2 Copidosoma floridanum | reverse complement strand
TATATATACATATATAAGATGATCTAAATGAAAAGTCTTTGTACTACATCGATTTTTCCAAATAAGTCATCTTTTTTTTTATCCGAGCTTTAGTCGTGGTACCACAGTACGAATAAACGCAGTACCGAACCTCGAGATTTTTTTTTTTTTAGGTAAATAGAAACCAAAACAATAAGAGCATAATAAAAATAACCACGTGCGATTTGTTACATGGCCCGCTCCTCTCGCAGTCAAATCCGATCGAATGGAAAATCGATGATCACATAAAAAAAAAAAAAAAAACCCGAGTTCCCCCTACTACAGCGACATACCACCCATAGCAGAGCAATATAAGCCGACTGGCGCATTAGCAAGCTAATAACAAGCACGCGCGACAATGAAACCCCGCTCCGGTGGCGGCAAAAAAATCGAGTCCCACTGTACTTACCACAAAAAAAAAGGTGCACGCACGCATCCCCCTGACTCCTCATCAAAGTCCCCTTTTTGCCTTATTTCTGGAAAAGTAGGAGAAAAAAAAAAAAAAAGCACGCAAGAGCGGTCCGCCCACTTTGCGGCCACCCCGCGCTTCCAGCCCCATTTTTGTGAAAAAAACACGCAGCTCTGTCAAAGTGCGACGTCATCAGTCATTTGTTTGCTGGACGGCGCATGCACCAGTGCATATACGAACGCCGTGTAATGCAACGCGTGTGAATTAGTTGCGCGCAAAGGACCGGAGAGGAAGAAGAAAAAAAAAAAAAAAAAAGAGGGAGACAGATGGAATGAGCCCGAGAATTTTATTATGACGCATTACCTGTCGTCGTTGTTGCAGATGCAGGGATTTCGGAGCGGAGGGCGCAACCTGGGGTGTTTAACGTTTGATTGATAAAATCGTAGGCGAGGGCTTTGTTTGTCCGACGTGGGACTGACTGCTTGATTCTCGCGGGATATATTACGTTGGCACCGAGTTTTCTGCTCGTTTTTTCCAGTTTTTGCTTTATATACTTACGCCGTAAAATTAAACGCGTTTGATGGTCCATTTTTGGAGCTTTGAGGTGTCGAGGAGGATTAATTGAGTAGGGTTTTCTCGTGCCTTACATTTTACCTCTTTCATCGTTTTTAGGGAACAACACAAAAAAAGTCCATTGAAACAAGTGTTGTAAAAATAATGATAATTCCTTTTTTTATTAACACGGTTACATGCATTCTTAAATTTGAGTGATATATTCAAGAGCCACTCGCATTTTAAATTTCATAATTTCGATTCTTACAATAAGTCACATTGTTATAACATTTCATAGAAAAACATGAAATTTCATGGAACATAGTATCTAATTCTACAAGTTGAAGTATTCATTTTTTATGATTTCTCATTAATTTTGCTTCATAATAATTATGAAATTTACTTCCAAATCACTTTTATTAAATTTCATAAACCCTTTGCCAAAAGATAACTTTGATAAATAAAATGAATAATTTAAAGGCTGTATTGTAAACGTCGTAGAAGTTAAAGTTTATCTCGAGGTAACATTGGAAAAACAATGTACCTACATCTTACAAAATAAAATATAATTTGTTTATATTATTTTGCTCAAAACTTATAGATCACTGCTGCGCCGAGGCGTTTGTCTATTTTAGTGAATAATTGGGAAAATTTTAAATAATATAACATGTAGCAGAACCATATAAAAATTACATTAACAAATAAATTATTGCCTTTTTGTCCCCGAGCCGTGAAAAATGTGATTTCTGCATCCCAAAATACGAATTCAAAGTCAAGGGAATACATTTGAGTTCGACCAACGTGAAAAGACGTTTATGTACACAATAAAGCGCTAAGTTTCGTATAGTAGTACGCATTATTTGGCAATTACTAAGCCTTTAAACGTCAAAAGCGGCAATATCTCGTTCTGCCCTTTTTTTCCTATTCCTCTTTCCCCATCACTTTTTTCCCCGACAAAACCAAACACAAAGCCATTTGTACACTTTGATTTGGAATCCTCTTTATTTACCCATCCCTTAGTAAATTAATACCTCCAATGAAAGCCCGTCGACAGATTTTTCGTGCCATACAATCGAAACAGTTAGGTGGACGGGGTTCTTTCACGAAATACGACTTTTTTTTCGCCAAAGCCATATATTACGGGGTGTATTTAATCTAATCTATAAGTAATACCCTTGTGATATTCTTGTCACAAAGCTGACTTTTTTTACACGATTGCTACGAAAATGTATTTTTACTGTATACACATGCACCAATTCGAGCGGGTGGTAATTTTTTGGGACCATATACATCTTAATCGTTTGGTTTTTTATGCACAAACTTTTTGTTAATATCAAATTTTTTTTCTGTTTTATTGGGAGTATACCTAGTCTTTTTTCGGGATAAAAGTATAACATCCTATCTTTTATCTAACTTTCTAAACATTAAATATAGCAAGAAAAAGTATACATTTTTTTTCTTCAACAACGTTGAAATTGTAAGAAAGATTCGTCAAAAAGAAAAAAAAAAAAAAAATTTATAGATCCTTAACTAATACAATCACTCAAGAGAAATAATTATATTGATGCCGTGAAATGAAAAAAAAGTTGAACAATTAAAAAAATACTACAAAATTAACAATTAAAAAATACCAAAAAAACTATCAATAATGTAATATACATATAATGCCAGTTAATACACAGACCGAAATTTAATCACAATCAAACCCCGATTTATTTTATTAATCAATCAAAATTTGGTAGCTGTTTAAATACTCCTCTCGAAACAAATTTTTTTTCTCCGAAACTTCACAATCTCGGGTCCTTTAAAAGCGAAGATCATCACCTAGCAGGCCGTCCCAGAGCTGCGCACAGCACAATGAAACTATGAAATAAGTAGGTAGGTACGTATACATAAATCACCACGAATCCGGAGAGAGATCGCCCGGTTCGCGCGCCACTTTAGCTGCTGTTACCGGCGCAGCATGTACCCTACTCCCTATATACTTACTTATACTTACGAAAGAAAGAAAAAAAAAAACTTTTCTTTCCTTCCATCCCGCCGGTCACGGGTACATTTTCCGGGGGATCCCCGTACACGAAAAGACGCGCGCGCACCGAGCCGCCAATGGCCAATGTTTGACTAAGCTGAGCAAACATACGTATACGTACGTGGAGTATGATACACTACCATGTATTTTGAGGCGCGCGCTCTCCCGTTTGTTGGGCAAACATTTTAACGGGATTATGGAGAGAACACTACTTGTGAGCAAAGCCGGCCTAAATCCCGTGCGGGTAAACAACCGAGAGCGTAACAGGGCTGACACTACAGGCAGTATACATCACGAGGAACCGCAAAGTAGCTGAATTAAGTATGGAGTCGTCTAGGCCTGGGCTTACACGTTTCCCCCCGAAAAATCGAATGTCTGCGATGCGAATGGATTTTGTGGATGCTGAAAAAAAATTTTTTCAACTGTGGTTTTAAACGTTCCTGAAACAATTTAAAATAAAGGTTTTCTTTAATATTGAGGTTTTTCCCTTTATTTTTTCATCAATTAGTATATAATTACACATATAGTCATTACACGTATATTTTTTAGTAACAGAATATTCATAATATTGTTATTGATAGCCCCAACGGGGATACGAGAAATTACAACTATATCACGTGATTTTGAGCGCGTTCGCGACTATTATCGTTCGGTACGGTTCGGTACCGCAATCCTTCGTTCCACAATGAATGCAGTGTTCGAACTGATTACATAAAAATAAACGTTTACCATTTGCTACCATGAATACATTTATCATGTGATGAATATTGAAAAATCGTTGTCTTAACTAAAAAGCAATTATCTATCAAATTTATTTTACTAAGACTGCGATCATTCTAATTGACACATTCGGCATCAGCTCACCAATAATCATTGGTAATACCAAGTTCCAACATAGTGTGTTATCTGAAAGAAAGTATATCCAGCAACTTTAATCCTTTCTCACTCTGTAAGGCACCTTGTACTACTTGATCCTGTTGTGTTGAGGATACCTTTCTCAATAAAAAACTTTTAAATAATCCGAGTGCATTTACCAGTAATTTATGAGTAACTAACACGCCAATTACTGAGTCAGCACAATTTTTTAAAAAATACATTTTAATACTAAAAACGTGTGGTAAAATTAAGGGGAAGAAAAATGTTGCCCAACTGGTTAAATAGTATTATTTTATTGAGTTTCTAAAAATGTAAATCAGTTAAAAAGTTAAAAAATATACATGCTACATTATTAAAACAATAGTGAATTAAAAAATATGAAAATTAAATTGTTATTAAAAAAACGTATTTACATGGTTAAAATTAAAAATGTTTTTATCTTTACGTATTTTTTACTTTTCTACTATCAACACTTTTTTTACGCATCTCCTACATTACTTTCATTTTTTATGAGAGTTAAATTCCGCCAATCTTTATCATTCAAGTACATCATAATAGATTTGACACAGTGTTCGGGTAATCTTGGATCCAAAAGACGTCGCAGTGAAATTATGGCCAAATTGAATATTTTTTTGTTCTTCAAGAACTTTCTGCGTTGAAATTTAATCACTGACAGCCAATCTGGAAAAGTTTGGGACATTTTTTTGGATTCCATTAACTTGAGGATGACACAGCGTTGAGGTCCTGGCATTGCAGGAAATGTCTTCCCCATTCTCTCCGAGAGAACATCGAGTATGCAAACTGAACTGGTGACATGTGTTAAAAGCATTCTGTGTATATCATTTTCATTAATCATCCTCCTGTCCGGACTGTTGTAAACGCGGACTTCATTTTCACGACACACATGTATACCCATGTACATGAGTTTTCTCACATGATCGTTTATTTCGTCCAGTATATCGTCGTATATTGTGCAACAAAACGGAGTTTCTCCATCGACATTTGTAATGTTAATGTCAGAGCCAATTGATAGAAGAACCTTCGTTGTGTTAATCTTACTTGAAATCACTGCATAATGAAGAGGTGTTCTCCCTGTCGAAAATAAATGAAAATCAATTCGCTTTGTATTTTTAAATTTTATTTTGTATGTGCACCAACTGTGTGCACCTTTAGTAATAATTAATCAACAATTTTAATAATTCTTAATTTTTAGAAAAAAGATTTAGTAATTAAACGATGCCAGTCAAAACTATAAAGGAAAAGTTTTATAAATGTAAGTTAAACTAGATGGCTAAAATTAATCTTTTTTATTTTAATCGAATAATAGTTAGTTAAGAATAATAATTCAATTAAACTGTAGGTTAAAACGACTCTTTAAATTGATTTTTTTTCTTCACTTTGTTTATAAAAATTTGATTACAATACGTGTAAAATTGATAGTGCTTTAAAAACGTATGGAAATATGTAACTCAATTACCTTGATAGTCCTGGTGATCAATATCACAACCCATTTTTTCTAGCAACTCAATATTACTACAGAAGTCAGTAAAGTTCTTAATCTCATCAGAGGAAAGTAAAACGATATTATGAATAACATTTCGTCCTTGTTCGTTCACATCAGATAGATTGGGAATACACTCTAATAGCGATTTTAAGTAATCTCCAGAAAACGTATGTACCAGTTTGGAGACAAGGCGCATTTTACCAGCGACACTAATGTTTTTGATTCCTGATGAACGTCTAAAAAAATTTAGGATCTGATGGCTTCTTTGGTTGCGAAATTGAATAAAACAGTCAATAACTGTTTTCCCAAATATGTTTTCAGTTTCAATGTCCACTTCAATTATGCTAACAAACAGGAAAATACAATTTGAACACAAATTACTCAAAATAAAGTTGTCACACACTCATAGGCATAAAAAAAAAATTGTTCTAATGAGATACCAATGAATAGGTTGCCTTTCGATTCAGCACCGAGCGCTCATAACAATGCGGACTGCGAAACGACTCTGGTACGGTATACAAGTACAAGTACAATATGGTACGAGCGCGCTCGGCACTAAATCGAACGCACCCATAGTTTTCAATGAATTTCTATGCTAATTTTTTTTCAAGCCACCACAAAATGTCTGATTTTTACTTAAAAGTTGATTTTAAAGTAGTAATTAAAAAAAATAGTACGTACTTGAAAATAAATTCCATAATTTCAGGATCTTCTCTGACAGCTAACTGTATGGGGGTAATACCAAACAGATCTTCACTGTTAACTTTTGCTCCATATTTTATTAGTAATTCGGCCAAACGACCATCACTCTTTCCAAACCGTATCGCATAATGTAGTGCAGAGAAACCCTCATCATAACTACTAACATAATCTTCGGGGCAAAAGTAATCATTGGTAGCAGTATGATCGATACCCAATTTTAAGAATTTTTCAGCCATATCAAAATTATTTATCATGCAGCTGACGTGAAGGGGCGTTCGCCCTCTTGAATCTGCAGTGAATTTGTAGGATAACAGTTTTTGGCGTTTGGTTTCATCTATAAATAAAATTCAAATGAAATTAATATTTTGTATCACCACAACAATAAACGTTGGCAACTTAAAATATTTAAATTTAATAAAACATACCATGCAGGCGTTCACTGTTTGAAACTGTATTTTCCATGTCTCTAAGGATGTATTTTAGTAACAATTCAACAATTTCTTGCTCACACAAATGAATTCCATCGTTGTAAAATAACATGCCTAAAGGAGTTTCGGCCGGCCATAATGAAAAATCTTCCTTTATCCGACTGTTAACGTCCTCCCCAGCAACCAGCAATGTTTCAATGGTTGACAAATCCCTCAAGAAACAAGCGACATGTAGACGTGTCAGTCCCGAGTCGTCGTCACGCCACTGTTCTTTGTCCACCAATTCCAAATCGAGACGCTTAATTATCTCTTCCCCGGAATTGCAGTGTAACGCTTTGTGAAGTGAGTTCATACCAAAGGCGTCTTTTGCCCTTACATCGGCCCCATTTTTTAAAAGCAAATCGACTATTTTTAATGATTTAGCTTTAACTGCTAAATGCAATGGAGTACAGCTTCCATATACAAGTTCAACTGTATCATACTTTTTTGGTTTTTTGCTGATGGGTTCGTTAATATTTGTGACGAGTGGCAGGAGGGCTTCGACTGCTGCTAAATTACCATCCTGACAAGCTATGTGGAAGTGAGACAGTCCATTTGGAGCGACAGGGTTGGCTTTAAAAATCTTTGGAGAGAGCCAGAGTGATGGTTTAAATTGGTAAAAACGCCAGTTGACGAACGCCAGGTGCATCCAAGTCATTCCATTGATATCAGTTAGGTGAGGATCAGCACCGTGCTGTAAAAGTAACTGAACTAACTTATCAGATTCAACAGCAATTGCGATGTGAAGAGGCGTGGATCCAATTTCCAAAGAGACTCTTTTGTTGAAAAAGCCGTAGACCAGTGGAAGATTTTTCTGTATTGGGATATTGGGATCTGCCCCATTGTTTAATAAATGAGTAACTAGTTTCTTATTTGTATGTACACAAGCTATATGTAAATGACTCAGGCCTTGGTTGTCAATAGGATTAGTAAGGATGTTAGCACATCCATAGAGAATTTCTTGGACACTTTTTTTCTTTTTCAAGTGGAAAGCTAAGTGAAGTATCGTCATTTCATTTGCATCTTGGATCGACAAATCACCTCCATGCCTTTGACACACTATAATACTGGACGTATCATCTCGAGAAAGAATGACAGCTAAGTGTAATAGTGTAAAGTTAGCCCATAAGGGTGAATCAAGTGGAATACGGGAATTAACATCGTGGCTTTTTAAATAACTGTGTAATTTTTCAGACGTTTGAAACTCACAAATAACGTCAACCAACAGAGCACCGCTATTAAGTTTAATGGAATTAAGGGAATTTTGAGTTTTCAAGATATTACTTATGTCTACTGGCCTGTACATTTTGAGACACAAGTCAAGCGGAGTCACATTATTTGCATCCTTTGCCAGGAGATTTGCACCACTTTCCAAAAGCAGCACAAATGTTTTGAAATTACAGCGAGCTGCGAAATGTAGTGGTGTGTATCCTGGAAAAAATGGCGAATCGAAATTCAGAGATGCATTGACATCGACTCCACTATCAAGGAATCTATCCCACTCTTCGAACTGAAAACTCATGTTTCTTGTGCAGTACACATGAAATGATGACAAACCATAACAATCTCTTGGATTCAGATCATCTGCTTCAGGCGTTCTCAGTAGATCCAATATTTCTTCATTATCGAAAATTTCTTCGTTGAGCTCATTTGATTCCGGAAACGAGGTATCTTTGATTTGTTTCTCAATGATTAGATGCAGGGGACTCTTTTTCGCGGCATTCAAGCACGTTACATCGGCACCATGGTCTAAAAGCAGTAGAGCCATGTTTTGGTCTCCACTTTGCATTGCAAAGTGCAAACACGTGTATCCAGAAAACTTGTTCGAGTTGGTACCGATAGCTTGGTCCACAGGAACCCCAAAATCCAAGAAAAACTTGACAACTTCCCAATTGTTAAACATACATGCTAAATGAAGGTGAGAGATCCCATTTTTACAGTGAGGATTAACTGGATTGCCAAATCTTTCATGAGCAGACAACAATTGATTGATTTGATGATTTTTATTCAATGAATAGTCAATTCCATGTCCTGTACTTATTTTCCAATTATCATAAGCTAAGTGTAGCGCAGTGGAGCCATGGTGATTTTTGATGGTGAAATCAGCACCACGACTCAACAGTAAGTGACAGACTCTTTCGAGGACTTCTGTATTTTTGTTTAAGATGTTTTGAGCGCAAAAGTGTAATGCCGTGTGTCCCAGCCACTCACGACGATACCTAATGACTTGACTATCACATGTTACTGCATAATTCACGTTGTAGCCACTATCCAATATCATCTTGATCTCGTTGTAGTGGTCGTCGTAAGATAATTTTTCGATCAACTGAGCTAGCTTTATGTAGTTAGTGTCCATTTCACCGCTTGACGAAGACATTCTAAAAAACACAATAAATGGGTGTGCAGTTTTAACAAATTTTCCACTTACACAAAACACTAATAACTTAAGTGATCTGTGCTTCGATCCCTCAATGAATACAGTACTCTTTTTTATCAAATCTGTCTTAGAAATAAGAAATAAACATCAACTTTGTGCACGTGTAAGCAAAGAAACACTTGTTTAGACCTGTCCGCGATGGACGATCCGTCTCGAGTGGGGAGGCACTCAGACACGTGACGAGTGACGTACTGACGTGTCTCAAGTCTCAAGTCTCAAGTCCCAAGTCCCAAGTCTCAAGAATAATAACCCACTAGATGGCGCTGATTGTAAATTGAAGAAAAAAAATATATATGTATGTATCCACATAATTCCTTGTTCCTTATTTCTGGGACCTGACCTACTGGATCCACTCGACTGCAATTAACGTACTCTATAGGTATAGTAGAGAGTACAGCGGAAGAGTGGACTCATCTTTATGGTTTACGTTGTGTTTTACGTTGCGGTTGAAGTACCTACATACATATACCTACAGTTGCGATGACGAAAGAGTTGCCAATTTGAATTTATGTCCTTTCTCAGGTCGGTTCAATTTCAATCGTTCCACTCTCATCGCACATTCGCACTCCTTCAGTTCCTTGTTTATGATTTATCGATATGTTCAGCAAACAACAAGGATATAAGTACACCAAGGATTTTTGTTCATTTTCCGTAAAAATTGTATTTTTTATTTATTGTAACATATTCGCACACGATAATGTGTGTAACACTGCGTATCTTGGATGTGTATCTGAAAGCAGTAGAAGCGAGCGGAACAAATAGGACAACTGAAAAAAGTGGTAAAACCCGCAAATCTATCACACAAAGCTGCAAGACCCCAAGCAAGTTCGCACATGTGCTGACAACTAAAATCTTACTAACTGACTGATGAATAAATCATAACAATCACTGGCTTCTCTACACTACGAAAGATTGTGCGCAAGTAATTATATCACTAAAATTTATGGTAGGCACTTAAAAGTAATTATACTTACACTCAATACCAAAAATCGTGCATGCATGAGCACGAGCTTTTTAATTGTTGTAACGAAATAATATATACGTATATATCGGTAATAAGTACAATTATTTTTCTCTGAGTCAAGCATAAGGTAGATGGGATTTTAGATGGTGTGTGACTTTTCCCATAATATGACTTTATTTTCTGTTTATTTTAATACTGTTTACATTAGTGATCCCTGTAATGAGTGAGCCTCGATTCGCATTCGATTTGTAAGTTACTTTACGCAAATTCATCATGGCCCCCCGTAAATCCAAGGCTAAAAAAGTTTCCGAATATAAAACTCCAAAAGTAAACACTCCCAAAGTCGACTATCAGCCTCATTGCACAACGCCAAGTATCCAGATTCGCAAAGTAAGCAACATTTTATACTTCCGTTACGTTGGGTACTTTTGCATGAAATTTTTTTGTATATCCAACATTTTTTATAATATATACAATATAAACAGGTAAAACAAAGAAAAGCACAATGTGGAGTATGCAAAGCCAGAATAACGAGGCTCGAATGGCCGCATCACAATTTAATGAAGCACAACAACTTGGCTTGGATTTACAAGTCCAAGAAACCGGTAATTTTTGCTCTTAACTGAACGTGCTGTCCCAAATTTGTTTTCTAATGCGTGATTTTACAGGACTTTAGCAACCAAGAACTTCTCAAAGAAACCCTTCGTAGTGCGATTAAACAAAGGAAAGGAAATTTATCCTGTGAATTGTGTGAATCACTGATATTAAGTGTCCAAAAATACTTATCTCATGTTAAAAATTGTGGAAACAAGACCGTATGGGCTTCATTTGTGACACTAATTATAGCTCAATCTTATAATGAAATTCTATATGTTTTTGATTATATCTTAGGAAACCAAGATATTAAAAACTGTAGCTATCAAAAAAGTGCAACAACCACCACCGTCATCACTACCATTACCTCCACCACCATCACTACCACCACAATGTAAAAGAGTTCAGAAAAAGAAGAGTCCATTGCTTGAGAAGTACAAGACGAGATCTGGACTGAAAAGGAAAGCTACTGAGATGTATGACTCGAAAGACTTGTATTTTTTTTACCTCTAGTCTTAGGAAAATCTTCACAACGATAAATTATGAGAATTACAATACGAAAACATTAGCGATCAAAATTTCTTTAAGTCATATAATTTAAAGTAAGATGTCTTTTTTCTTATATTTTCAGAGCAACAACATCGATTCTTGAGAGTACTGACGATGAACCACCAAAAAAAAGATCTAAAACGAGTTCTAAAGCTATTGAACAGGTTTGTCTGTAACAAAGTAAAATTGATTAACTTTAAATTTACCAAAAAAATTTTTTTAAATGAGTATTTTTATGCAGAAAAAATTACCAAACAATACCAAATTAACCAAACTAACAAAACCAACTCAAAAGGCTCATAGTGGAATTTCGAAAAAACATAAACAAGATTTAGATGAAATTCAAAGTAAACGCGACAAGAAATGCTTGCGTACTTCAATAGCCGAAACGGTATTTACATCCCATAAAAATGATAACGTACTTCCTTGTCAAGTCTACTTTCCATTATAACTGTGATAAAATTAATCATATCATACTGTAGAGTTCCACATGCAATGTCTGCGAAGGTAAACCAGCATCTGATATGGATATTTGGAAACACGCTTTTGAAAATCATAAAGACATTAACAGAAAACCTAAAAAACCAACAATGCCAATAGAGTCAAAATCCATTAAATCTACTGCGACCAAAGTAAAATCTGAATATAAAACTAAGTACAGGAAAAATAAATCATGCGGCACATTTACCTCGCAAGATGACACTCAATTTTGTGAGTTAATATTTTTGAAAGTCCTATTACTTAAGCATTAATTTAATAAATAATTTGTTCTCTTAAATTTCTTATATAATATAATAAATTGCAGCAAAGAAAATGTTTGAATTACAGTCATCACCTAATGTTAGTCAAAATGAGGAAAATCACATAGTTCTCAATTCATTTCAATCTACATTGGATTTGTACGTATTTCATCACAAATTATGTTCATTTTCACTGGCAAATGATTAATTTATGCGTGAAATACGTGTAAATAATTACTAATAACTTAATTTTCTTTGTACAGTGAACAAGAAAATTACGCACTTGATTTATTTGAAGAATATTCTCCTAATCTTTTTAGATCATTGGATGCAACAGAAGCATATGAATATATACCAAAACTTGAACATTCAATGCTTACCAAAAGTTCAAAAGTTGATAATCAAACTGTAGTGGAAACTGAATGGAGGACATGGACAAGATTTGAAGGGCAGTGCATTCAAGGTAACACTATCCAAGAAAGACTGGACAAAAAGTTTATATAATAGTCCATGGTATATGAACATTCTATAGGTATCCCAACGTTTTTCACTGGAGGTCCTGTTTGGGCAATATCATGGTTACCAATTCCCACTCTGTTGGGGCTCCAAGAAGATGTATCTGAGTTTTTAGCCATTAGTACTCACTTATCTATGGACAAAGAATACTTGATTAAACAGACTTACTCTGGAAAAAACATCATACAAATTTGGGACGTGAAAAATCTAAGGTAATGTTCTATTTTTCATTAATAATGTATCCATGTAGGGATAGAGTAGTCCAGCAATGTCCCCATGATTTTGACTATGACTTTCAAAATTACAGAAGTAAAAACTTGAGGAATCCAGAATTGGCATATGCCATTGTACACGAAGGCGGAACAATTTGGTGCCTAGAATGGTGTCCATCGGGATGTTATGAACTTGCGAGTTTACTCTCTGAACGTTCTGTAGCTGATGGGCCAAAAAGAATGGGTTTATTAGCTGGAGCTTGTTCTGATGGCTGTGTCAGAATATATTCACTTGTATTTCCTAAACATCTGGTAAAATCCAATACAAAGGATCCGAATGATGTTCAAAATACTGAAAATAAGTGAGTACAGATGTGAGAATCACTATTTTTAAATTCATTGAAATATTACAAGTAAGTAGTGTATTGAAATTAATAGGAAAAAATTGGTTAAAATGTGCAAATTTTTAGTAGGTATCCACTTTACGATACAAAGCCTGTGTTGGTATTAATTGTGCATAGACAAATGTACATCGATAATAAGCAAACTTGGCATGTTACAAAGATATCTTGGACTAAAGAAAAAGGACACAAGTAAGAACTTTATTTCAATGATCAATGCAGTATTCAAAGTGTAAAATGTTATAATATGTTTGATATATCTAAGCATTATAGCTGGTGGTTTTTCTAATGGGTATGTGGGTCTGTGGGATCTATCATTAAAATCACCGTTATCCAAATTTGAAAAGGATGATATAACTTTTCTCATGCCTTTTAGGCACTTTTTTGCTCACCAGCAGGTGGTAACAAGTGAGTATTAAAAAATTGATTGCATGAAAAAATCTTGATTAAAAAAATAAAAAAATAACTTGTTCTACAGTGGTGTACCTCATTCCTGTGGGAGACAAGCGATTTTTAGCAACTGCGGGTATGGATAGATACTACAAATTTTGGGACTTGGAAGACGTATCCAATCCCAAAAATTATATTAAAAAAAGTTTTATAACTGATGGATCATGGCTGGATAACTGGTTTTGTGCTTTCATTACTGGGGATGATGCACTTAAGTAATAATTTATAAAAACTTGATAGCACTATTACAATAGTGGTGTTTTTGGGCTAATACTTTCATTTCAATGTTCATAATATTTATTTGCAGACTAAACCGTAATTTTGTGTATTGTCTGCCTATCAGAGATTACACCTATAAATATTACGACGTGCTTCCAATGAATAGTACAAGTTACGTATGTATAATGTTAGTCTTCAAATCCATGATCATATTAGAAATATTTTAAATAAAAATTTAATTCATGCAGTCAATCTCGGCTAATAACTTTGGAAACAGTGTTGCAAGTGGCACTCTTGCCGGTGAAGTCGTGGCAATGTTTCCCCATCAATTGATAAACCTCGAAAATATGAGAAAAATCTTGCACCAAAAACGTCATACGAGTGTACGAAAAAAATCATATTGCTTTCTCCCCTGTAAACAGGGGCTCGTGTTCGTAATAAATAATAAAAAGATGATTTTTGTCGATCATTCAGATTTTTTCGTCAATAGACGTTGTCGATTTTCAAGAAAACGAGCAGTCTAGTGGCCAACAACAGGTGAACGGAGATGAAACAACAAATTCAAAAACTAAAAATAAAATATACACTTACATGCCATCTACGTACGTTGAATCAGAAAAACGCTTTGGATTGACGTTTCGTGACAAAGTGGGTGTAAGTACCAATATTTAATTTTTTCTATGAAACGAACACTATTTCAAAAGTGCATTGCAACGTACATTTATGGTTTTAGTCTCAAGATGTGTGGACAACAGAACTTGACAAGAGTTCAAAGAAAACGTTCACCTGCGCAATGATGGACCAAGTTCCTGCGGAACAGTACCCATTCGCAGCGGTCAATCGAGTGAGTTGAGAATAAATACGTGAAAATTTGCTTGTTTAACAAGTTTCGCTAACAAAATCGATGTAATGTTTAGGTTGCCTGGAACCCCAACGCTCGAAATTTCCAATGGCTCGCGATAGCCTATCAAAACGGATTCGTACGATGTATCCCTTTTCCGAGTTTGGATCCGAAAAACAAGTGCAACGAACTGTTGGAGAGGCACATCATCAAGCAAACAAATTCATCTGAAGTATTCCACAACTAAAGCATACTATCATCCCGAAAGCACGGGTTTTAATTTTTGTAAACACTTTATTTTTTTTTTTTATCTGAGATTTACCAAAGTTCGAGACGTGAACCAATCAAAGAGTATAGTAGTTAAGTCGGTAGAGTAGCAGATCTCACAGCTAAAACAAATTTTGATTCGAAACCTAAGCTGTCATTGTAATGTACCCAAAAGGGCAGCAGAGTGTCCAAGTGAGGACAAAAAAGAATAAAATATTTACAGATCACAAATTCTATCATGTAAAACACCGAAACCTTAGATTCACAACCACCGGTACACCCTCCACCCCGACTCTCTCTGTCTCTCTTGATAAAGCAAATACGCGCACACCTGCAACCCATTGACCCCTGCACATGAGAAAAAAGCCAAACACAGCTCGCATTTACATACCACACACACACACACTCGTCTCTAATTGATCGAAGCGTGATTCAATTCACCGGCCCGAGCCGATACTCGCCCTGTGTAAACGAACTCCCGTGCTCTCTCTGACTTTTCTCTCTCCGCGCGCATTCATTTCGCATCCCACAATATTATCTTTGCATATACGTACACGCGCGGCGCTTGTTTGCTCCGCCGACAGAACGCGTTGGTATACACATATACGAGCCAAACGTCAGTCAAAAATTCGTACGCAAGTGTGTGTACCTAGGAGCGCAAATACGCTCGGCTTTTTTGCAGCCCTTTGGCTCGACGAGAGCGAATTTCGAGTCTGTAAGAGCCGGGCGCCTCTTTTGTGTACCGCGCGTATAGTAGTTAATTCCCGTTGGACGTGCCGTTTTTTTTTGTCTCTCTTTCTGGCTATACGACGAAGCGAGGGGAGAGGCAACAGCGGATTTTTCAGCGTTGCTGATGATGTACATTTAATTTGTCTCCCTGTAAAGTTGTTCACGTGCGCGCGCGCGATGGAAAAACTTGACTTTGCATGTACGCCCAAGATTTTAATTGATTTAGGTCTGCGAGCGTCCAAGCATATGCTATCAAAATTAAGACCATATATAACCAGTAGTCGTGCAACTAAAAAAAAGATTCTTCGAGTCAGCGGCTTTTTTTTCCCCCATGGACCGGTAAAACCAAAGCAACGGCCGCGATTTTCGTCCACCATGGTGGTTATTCTCCTACCGTGTCCCAGCATGCGAATGTAATTTCACGATTCACGCTCGCCCGATGTACTTTTTATGCTTAGCCCTCGCTCTTTGCATCATTAATCACGCGCCTATCGAAGTATACGGATTTTTACGGATCCTCTGCGCTAATTGTGCCCCGCGACGGAACGTCAAAGAGAGAAACCCCCCGAGATGGTAACATTCGTGCGATGCACGCGCACACGGCCATGTATGGAAAATGACTCGTCTTCTTCTTCTTTTTCTTCTTCTTACCCCGTAGGTATATGTAGGTCTATTGGGGCCAATTTGTGTCAACGCCCGTGTATACGCAATGTATGGGAATACGATTCGGTGTAAGGGGCGCACGCGAAAGAGAGGACCTTTTGCAGATTGTCGAGGTGCTCGAGGCGCGATGATCGCGTCGGTGATTGATGATCCGGTCGCTCCGCGTGAGGCCGATCGTTGCGTGAATTGAGACGGGAGAGGGTCTGGGTTATTGGGTACATGCTCGACTGTTTCCGGTGTCGAAGCGCTCGTGGGCTTGAGTTTTTCCGAGTGGGATTCACACCCTTTTTTTTTCTTCTCAATTTTGACGAATGGAAATTGTTGTTTATTGGAAGGGAACGATGATGATGATGGTTTGAGGGTGTGCGCTTGAAAGAGTAATTGTCGTATGAAATTCTCGTGCATTGATGTTGATTTTTGTTTTTCTCTCCGCACGATAATTCCAACTTACAATTGTACACGAGAAATAAAAATCAGGGAAAAGCATACACAAGTACCGGTACTTACTACTGATGCACGTAGGCTCTTTGAAAATCACAGTAAACAAAAATTCTTCGTTTCGTGTATATACCTACACCTCCGACACAAGTAGAGATGCGCAATTACTCTCGATTGCTCGATCACTAATAGATTATATGCATGGCAGCGTTAAACAGCAAAAACGCCCGATCCATCATTCATATATACACATGTATGTATGCGTTCGTTCCGCACCCGAGGCCTCAAAGGGCAGAGTCCAATGATCCGTCATCGGGCATTATTACCCAACGCGCGCCGCGTCACGCTCCCCGTCAATTTACTCTGTCTTTCTCTCGTTCCGTCGTCTCGTTAAAATCGTTCTTGTAACACCCGATAGACATCTGCATGCATCTCCTCCTTCTTCGTTCGTTTTTCCTGTATATAACAAAAACTGCGTTACATATGTGCTCAGTCGATGTGCATGTAGACGCTTAGGCGTCGAGAGAACGATATCTAATTACTGGATGATCGGCTTCTTTTATCGCACAATTGTACCCCACATGATCGAATGGGAAACTTCGAGGGGGTTTTCGCGCTGAAAATTAACCGTTGATTCGTCATGTTGCATATTATGGGTCGCCAAGCGCACCTGGTACTGTACGCGTGTTCTTATATGGATATGTCTAAGAAAAAAAAATCTGTAGTTGTACTAGTTGTGGAGACAGTCAAAAGTGTAGAAGATATTTCTTGAGTTTTTTTTTATTATTTAAGTAATTTTTGACACGTGCTAAGAAAAAATTAGGGGATCCCACAACCTCCGATCGTATAAAAAAACGTTGTATTTTCCCTGAAAATTACAAAAGCAATTTTTTATCCCCGCCAATTATTTCGTGACTCAACGCTAAATGTGTGTATTTTGTTGGTAAAAATCGCGCAGCACCGGTAAATTCTGCCCGTAGGTATAGGTACCGAGTCAACAAATTGATCCTCCGTGCAATGCACGACAGTTCGCCTGTTGTTGTCTCAAATCCTTTTTTTTTTTTTTTTTTTTTTTTTTTCAATTTATGGTTTATAATCTACGTGCTTATATTATCGAATTATGTGATGATAGACACGAATGGCAAAGGTTGCAATGAAAGATGTGGTCAGACACAGCCAGTCGAGAAAGTTTTTTTTCCAAANGGTTCTTTTTTTTTTTTTTTTTTTTTTCCTCTGCTCACACGCCGCGGTCACTAAATAAAACTCCCATAAACCGTGCACTGTATATATTTCCATTGCGATAATCCGAAAGTCAAACGACACGTCGACGCGATATATCCCAACGTCAAACAGTAAGCGCAACCCCAACCGAAAGGAGGAAGAGAAAAAAAAAATATAACACATCAGTCAAAAGCTTAAAGTGTATAACAAGGGCTGCGCGGATGTGTATTGGAGCGCACGCCATTTTGCAAACCATAATACAACATATATTTGGTACGTAGGATAATATTCGAGTCCCGCCCCCATCGTGCATATGTACCTATACCGGGCGACGCATCCGACCGCTTATTTCACGCTTGTATATCATCGAACCGTACTTAGACACAGCACTGCGTAAGTATAATTTATACTTACGGTCCAATTGTATATATATAGGTAAGTACAATATTTATATTTATGTATCCGTATAAGATGGATAGAACAGTCGAGGGTAAAAGTTTTAATAATATTTCACGCCGACGAATTTTTCTTTTTTCTATGACAAGTATACTGTATCACGATAATAAAGAAAGAGGAATATACCCCCCCCCCCGTGTCTAAAAATCCTAGATAATCTTGCTTTTGAAAACTCAGAATGTTGAAGAATGTAGCGAGTCAGGAGGTACAAAATGTAAACGATAGCTTTATGCGAAATGACAAATAATTGTTGCCAAAAACTTCTCATACGGGGCATATACATGGATGAAAACACATTATGAAACCACTAAATCTTGAAAATTTGTCGATTGCCCCGATAAACTACAAGGAACACGCCTTTCGCTTACCGATCTCGCCGCGATTTCTCTCGATCGCGAGTGTCTGCGACGATGAAACAAAAAAATTCAACACGCGAATAAAAGACAACGAAAAGCCTCACGTGCACCCAAATGCACACGGAGTCGATCAATCACACACCCGGCCCATACAAGCCCATACATGGATTTGAGAACCCATACAAAACGTGATCTGCTGCAACACACCTTTTCGAGCTCTCTCTCTCTCTCCTTTTTTTTCGTACATCACCACTATTATGCATTGCTCGAACGATACGTACAGCGTATACCTATACAAAAGGAGTGACGCACCGGAAAAGAATAAAAAAAAAAGGGCACACACACAGGGTGTGTTTTTTTGTCTCGCCTCCTCCTCCCCGCCGCCATCGTCGTATATACCTATTTTACGCTCGGTAAAGCGCATCGAAGCGCGAGCGCGTGTACGTTCTGTGCAGCTTTGAAAAATCACAATAAGCAAAAGATAAAGTATATATATAGGTGTTTAGTCGTCTCAACTAGAAGAAGAAGGAGTTTAGGTCTCCTTTCACACCTTCTCGATGAACGAGCCAAGTAGCCTATACATTACGGCTAAAGGGTTTTTGCTCAAAGAGGTCCTTACTTTTATTTTCGGGCATAGGTGGTACACATACAATTGCCGTTTATTGTATACATTTATGTAGGTACGTGTTCGAGGGTTTGCGTTTTGTTTAATGGAAACGCGATTCGGTAAAGAGGCGTGTGCAAGGGTTTCTTAATGTGCGGATGGATATACCTAATGAGGCACTTGAAGCGTAATTTGTATGTTGGAAAAAAAATATACTTTCTTACAATTGCATGACGGTCGTGTTCTCTCTCTTGCCATTTATTTCAAAAAGGACATCTTTTGCCGTTTTCATCCAAATACATAAAGTCTTCTTCTTGTACGAATCGATACAAAGACATCAAAGTACCTATACAATTGCACTTGGTTTTACAACGTTACACGGGTTCTTTAAGTTTTAGACGAGTAAACTAAAATAAATAAAAAAACTGCGCCAAAATATGTACAGCTTCCGCTACGTTCAAATGGAGTTTTAAATACGCGTCATTAGTCAAAGGTTTTTTTTTTTTTTTTTTCAATTTACCCTGTGTATATGTACACGCGTCAAGTCGACAAAAATGTATTAATAATCTGTTGTGTCGAGTCGCATTTTAGCTCCAATGTACAATACGCCATGTATTTTCGTGAATTTTCGTACACAACGCAGAGAGAGAGAGAGATGAGTTAATGCGGGACCATTAGTCAAAAACTCTTTGCGCGCAACACTGCGTCGTGAGAGGCGAAATTTTCGATTTTAAATCGGTGTACATTTGTCATGCAAGCGGAGCACGCGTGACACCACCTTTCAATGATTTTATATTTTATTCCTTCCCTTGTTACAGTACACTGTTGTTGTTACCCCTTTTACGTATAATATTATACACATATATAGCTCTTTCAGGGTAAATTTTACTTTTACTCGTGATGCCTTTTTTTCCATTGTGCCATTTCACCCTTGACGTTTCTGATAAGTGGTCTCAGTGATTTTTAATTGTTGGATTTTTTATTCGTCGGTGCACACGTGTCGTTGTCGCGTGATCATTAGGGTGGTAATTTTATTTTACTCGCTTTTTTTAACCCTCCGTGTAATACAACAAGTTTGGGCGTTATGTAAAAATAATCTTCTGTACCCACTTAATGCTGTAAAGAATTTAAAATGTTTTTCAGTATTTTTATTTCGACGAACTCGAACATTTTGTTCTCTTGACTTATATGCTTTTTTTCATGGTTTTTTATCGACTTGCTTTTCAAGGGTACTATGCCAATATAAAATGTCTGGTTAAACTTTGTGTAATTTTTGATTTTTACGCTCATGAAAGTAAAAATGATTTACAGAAAATTTTTTCGGAAATATTACTTTCTTATCAACTACTGACTCTGTTGAGCATACAAAAAGTCAATATTTCACGTTGAATTTCTAGCCAAGTTTCAAAATGTTCTGTCTATAACTTAAATAAATATACTATGCACCATCCTAATTTTTCTTGGTGCTACAATCGACTTTCGAGCAAGTCTTAGCTTGCCAATAAAAGTTTTCATTTGCCTGTGCAATTTTTTTTTGCGAATAAATTAAACAATTAATAAAACTGTTATGAATCAAAGGGAGAAAAAGATTAAAAGAAACGTAAATAGAATCAATTTATTTCTTTACACAACTAGTTTCATTGACAATTGATCGTTTATTTTATTTGAACTTTCTTTCATTTCAAAGCTCGTATAAAGTTTTTTAACTCATTTATAAACAAAGTTATTACGTAATACTAAAAGCAAGTAATCATCCTGCATGGATGTTCAAAATTCATGAATAATCTTGTGCTATATACCTACAATACGAATCACTTAACACATTTTGAAAATTTCATGTACCAATAATTTCGTGGTAGAATATTTTTTTATAATGAAATCGCAGCAAAAATTTTCTACAAGCTATTGACATCGCCTGTACTCCAGCGAGGAAATCACGCATGTTAAAACACTTTTTTCATCGCAAAAACACGAGCTTACAATTTTTTTTTTAACCAGTTTTAAATTATCGTTGCAATAATGCTCTGTCCATCTTTTGAGACAAAGTGTTCGCTATATATGTGTTTGATTAGTTGATTTTTATCAGTGAAAGCTTGTTCACAGTGAGCGCAGGTAATGAATGGCTGAACATCGACTCTACAAAATTGAGTGTGCTTGTCAAAAGAACTTTTTTTCACGTACTGTCTGTTGCATACACTGCAGACATAACAGGGACGTTTGTCGCTGTGCAAGAGACTATGTCTATTCAGAATGTATTTGTGGGCATAACTCTTGCCACAAATGTTACACTGATGGGGTCGCTCTGCAGCTGTATGCCTGCGAACGTGGAAAGTAAGGTGATGTTTTAGAGTGAATGCTTTGTCACATATATCGCAAACGTAAGGACGCACGCCTGTATGCAGTTGAAAATGCCTGTTGCAGCTTTTCTGGTCATTGAACGTTTTTCCACAATGTTTACACTTGTAGGGTTGTTCTTTGGTATGGACATACATGTGTGCATTGAGATTGCACTTTCGGAGAAAATACTTGTCACACACGGCACAGCGAAACTGAGGCTTACCAGAATTAGCACACGCGTGTCCTCCGAATTTAATTTCGTTGATAAATGTTTTTCCACAATGGTTACACTTGTAAGGTCGCTCATGGACAAGGATATGCTTGTTCAGCTTATCTTTCCTCGTGTAAGCTCTACTGCATATGTCACACTTGTGTGGACGCTCGCCAGTGTGTTTAATTTTATGTCTGTTTAATGAACCTTTATCGATGAAACACTTTTTGCACTGATCGCACTTGTAAGGGCGTTTGCCCGAGTGCGTGCGAACGTGACGGTTGAAATTGGTTTTTACAGCAAAAGATTTGTCACATATTAAACACTTGTAATCCATTGTTCATCAAAGACTTATAATATATTTACTTGAAATGACAGTATAGACTCACCAGGTAGAGATATTGACGCTGCACATGTTTGATATTAAAATCTTCAGTGTGTCATACACTCTGCACAACTCAACATGGAATGTGTGCACTATCAATAAATATCAACTTTTGTTATTTTTCAATATATTTTTCTGTCTTTGATTAATAAAGGCTGCGTTGAAAGCTAGAAAGATAAACATTTTGTAATGAGCAGCTTGTAAGAAGTACTTAGTTACAATAATACGTACGATGACGTTACTTTACAAAATATTGAGTTTATTTAGGGTGTATTTAAAATGAAATTGAATATTGCCACCAACTTACAGATTTCAAATATACATGTATCTTTTCGTTTGTGAAATGAACAACCAGATCAGAGTTTTTGAATTGATGCAAAGTATTTTGCTATAGGTACAACAAGTTGTCTTCATTCCATAAAGAGATGGTCATACTAATGAGTCATTAAAAACTACAATCACAACTGCGTATGCTAGTGATGCTATGCAAGTTACAAGTTGTAGGTTAGAAATGATACCATAAAAGTGCGGGTAGTATTTTTCATGTTACCATGACATAACTACTTTACCGACGGCCAGACCGGCTAACCTTTTTTGAGACTATTTTACTTTGTAATTTTCTATTATAAGTATATATGTTTACATAAATTTTCAAAGTACTCACAACAAAATATCAACCACTTAATAATTACTCAGACCTACATTCTTCATAAAACCGAATCGTATCCGTGAAATTTAGTTTTGACTCATGTAAACCGATATTAGAGCCATAAAATATTTTAAGAACTGTTTAAATGCACCTAATTCACATTCAAATCATTGTCCAAATAACAGCATCCAAACAACTGTATAAAATATTAATAAAGTTCAACACTTAAAATTATATTTTTTAATTATGGAAAATAAGGCAACAATACTTAGTAAAGTCTTTTTCCAAAATTAAATATTGATAGGAAAAAAAATTTATTTTCATAGTTAAAATTTTATTTTCAAGCATTATATGCTTTTACAATTTTTCTATGTAAGTTACATCAAACATTGTTAACAAAAAGTATTGCTGATTTAAAAAAATAAAAAAGAATATGACCTAACATACACCAAAAAGCTTTTTTTATCAAGTAAATTGGTAGATAAAAAAATCATTTGTTAACTCTAGGAACTTTGACACAGTCTTTTTTTATATGATTAATGACATCTAATCTGTTTTCACAAGTTTTATGGCAGTAGCCGCAACTATAAGAATAAATAAATTTTCGATTACGTATGTGCTTTTTATAATCAGCTTTGCAATCAAATGATTTTTGGCAGTTGTTGCATTTGTAAACATGTTCACGAGTTATGTGCTTGGTAAGGTATTTTTGGATGGAAAAAGATCGCTTGCAAATCTTACAAACAAAGGGATTTTTTATCTCATGCAACTGAATATGACGGTCACGGTCGAATTGTCTAGCAAAGGCCTTATCACAGCAAGTACACTTGAAAGGTCGTTCATTAGAATGCATTTTTTGATGATTAACCAGAGAGCTTTTGTGGGCAAAAAACTTCTTACACACGTCGCATTCATGTACATCCTGACCAGTATGTATGCGAACGTGAGATTTGAGATTAGCTGGAGTAAGAAATGATTTTTTACAAATTCCGCAGCTGTAGGCATACACACCCTTGTGTACGAGCAAGTGTGCGGAGAAATGATGTTTTCTTGTAAAAGCTTTGTTACATACATAACATGTAAAACGCTTTTCCAAATGTATTAGACAATGTTTTTTTAAATCACATTTATCACTGAAAGTTTTTTTACATGTATCACATTCGTAAGGACGCAAGCCTAGGTGCAAACTTAATATGTGCCGCTTGATTTTCTCTTTGGTTGAGTAATCTTTAGTACATATATCACACTTGTATGGGCGATCATCAACATACACTGACGATTTTATTGGATTGGAATCTTTTTTAGACTTATTTTTCAAATTTGGCCCAGATTTTCGCCGTTTTTTAGAACTAGGATTATCTTTAGATGCCATTTCAGTAAAGAAGCAATATACTCTTGTGATTACTTGAATTGAATGTATACAAATTTATAATTCATATAATATTCAAAATTATTTTCCTGTTTCTTGTAGTACTGATGACAAATAGCACTTGTAGCACCAATCAGAATATTTCGAAGAAGTGAATTCTAGTAGTTGTCTACGTTATCCGCTATTAAAAGAGAAAATACGTTGTCCATTATTATAAGATAAAGCCTAGCACTTGGATAATTGATCAGCTATTGCGTATTTGATTTGTTTCTATGATTAATAACGAAAGCAAGACTTCAGATACTAGTTACAAATTAAAAATCTTTGATATTTATGAACATTTCCAAGGTGGATATTTTGAAATAATCTTCAATGTAACCTGCAGTGAATGAGCTATATTAATATGAAGTTATATGTATGATAACGAACTTATAAATAAACATTGTATGAAACATCTCACACACTCACCACCTGTCTCAAAAGACGTAGTACTTATAAAATTAGTCTGCATTCAATTTCGAATTCCGAGTACATGCATGCAGGCACCTTCTGAAGACCAAAATAATTACTTGTTCTACAAAAAAGAGAGAGAGAGAGAGAGAGAGAAAAGTTGTTTCTATAGAGCAAGAAAAAGTCGAAATTGCTTCGCAAATTGAATTGCTTATTTTACTCACGTGTTGGTTTCGTTTGACAACAATCCTGACTAAACTTGAAACCACCACGAAACGTAAACTAGTAAAATTTTAACGTTATGTTTGTAGGGTTTATGCCTGCAAATTTGGTTATTTACTTGTCTGACTTGGCTACACATCAACACCGGAGACCAGACAAAATTCGATATGGACATAGAAGCTTAAAGCTTTGAACGTAAGCAGATATTTGTGTTCAAGTCTATTTTCGGAGAGACCGCGGGTTACCCGCAGCGGGTATATAGGTATAACCAATCAACCATAGACATAAGAATAAGATTTGTTCAAGCCACTTTTGCAGGTTCGGTTCTCAGTTCTCTTATCAAAATATACCTATACATAGGGGACCAAACAGACTGGTTCTGTAATCTGTATATATATAGGTGTATTTTGTTAAGAGAACCGAACCGAACCAAAAGGGGCTTGAGCGAACCTATATAGATAGACTTGAGAGAGCCCCCCAAGAGTGTGAAAAAAAAAATACCTGCCGCAACTTTAAAAAAGTTGAAGAAACATTATGAGTAGATGAGATACAAAGTATTGTATTTTCGTGATTTTTTTTTCTCACAAATTCACAAGTTACATTGTAATATAAAAAATACAATTTTGTCCAAACGATATTACTGCCGCAAACTCGTCCAATAGATGGAAAATAAAAAGTCGTTACAAGAAAGTGCCATTTGTAGCAGGATTGAGACTTTTCTACTACCCGGAAATGGTCCTCCCAAAATGTGTATCCCGTTTTTTGAGTTATCGATTATAATTTATTCGTAACTTTTTCAATGTATACTTTTTTATAAATAATTAAAAGAATGAGATTATTTTTGCCCTCGGATGTGAAGGTCATACAGAAAAAGATACGAATAATCCGATAAAAATATCATAGAGATTTTTTAAACATATAAATTTGACACAGTGTGCCCCTCTGGCAAACTCGTGGCCAGATAGAAATTATTACTGTATACTTAGTGGCCTGTTGAGAAAAAATTATTTTTATTACGTAAGTACACGTAACGCAGGAAATTTTTTCATTTGATTTTATATTTTTCAGAAAATTTCAAGATTTTCAAGAATCCACCACACATGGTGAACATCAATGCTATATGTTTTTTTTATTAAGAACATAACGACAGATGTGCGAATAGTTCATATATTGAATAAATAATTTTATTTTTATTAGTCCAGTTTTAGTCACATATATTGCTGTAGACGTATGGAAAAATACGTCCGTGCTTCACTTCAGCTTGATTTTTGATAGCAGTTTTTGTGAAATAATCCACATATATACGAATAGCTAATCATGACAAGCATATGCTTTATTATAATAAACTTGAACGTAAAAAAAAAAAAAATCTTTCTTACATTAAATTTATTTACACATATCAAAAGTATCCTCCAAATCTCTGATACGTTAAATAAGTTATTATATGCTCCCTCGGTATGGCTGCAGCACAAAACTTGGGCTGTCTTTTTACACTTGTGCCTGACCAAATTGACCTTTTGGCCGAAATCTCTTTGGCACACCTCGCAATTTTTATTAGTACAATTTAATTTTTCTTCGAAATGACAGAAATTAATATTTATAACTATTTTTGAACAAGCCTATGATACTTTATATGTTTACTCATTTGAGAACCACACATTTTTTTTTTTTTTTTTTTTTTTTTTTTTTTTTTCAAAAGCTCATCATCATACGCTTAAGTAGAGAGTAAAATCAATTTTATTTCGGTTCGGCATTGTGAAACACAGCAATGCAAAATTAAAAGTTAACAGGTTTGACAGTTATATCAATTCAATGGAGTTAATTGATAACTTTGTATGATTTCACGATGCCTATAATCCATTGATTGTTAAAATATATTGGGGCTTACATCTATAAAAATACGTTAATTCCACCAGCCTAATCGATTAAAATCATTTTATCTTGGCTTTATTCGAAGTGGTTCATTTTTTTAGTACAAAACTAAAAAAGTAATATCTACGATGGGTATAAGATAAATTGTGTCAAGAACTTGTGTTAAAATATTGCTTGCGTCTTCGTTATTTTAAAAATAATCAAGTATTTAATAGCGGGTTTGTACTATCAAGTTAATGAAAAAAAAAAAAAAAAAAAAAATTCAAGAAAACGTTAAAATGTAATCGGAAAAGAGCATGCGAGACGTGTATTATATTTGCACATTACCACGTTAACAAGAAAGAGCTGCGTTTCGATAGGGTGTCCACCGGCATCGCATAAATAAATATGTAGGTGAACGCATGTTTGCCCAGCGTAGCCAAGCGTAAACGAAATTTATACACGAGTATTACCTGTACCCATCTATAAGTATACCTGTATATGACGTGCGCGATGCAAATGAAATAATGGTGCTCCGAGAGAGTCTGCCCGAAACTTTCGACGCGTGTTATTTGCCCTCGAAATTGCATGGTCGGTACAATGTGTACCTAATGGCCGTGATTATTGCGAAATCCAAGAAAAACGGAGAGTCAAAATGCCCCGTTGTATATATATATACATTACACATGATGTGTGCACATGACGAATGTTGTCATGAAGGGAGAAGGCAAAACTTTTCGGTAAAATTAATAACTCGTTTTTGCAGCGAGTCATTATTTTCGATTGGTCCGCACAATATATTGTACCCGTAGACATCAGCGATGAGCTTCTGTTTACCGATGACGTTGTTTTTACGGTCATTTGCATTTTTATGGATTACCATTCGTGCGAATGGTATAACGTTTCTCAGAGTTTGGATATATTTTGAGAAATGAAATTTAAAAAAACATTGTATATGTTGTTGAATTTTGTAAGTTTACCCCAGTATCTTAATTTCATTGGTATACATCCGTGGTATTACTGTCCGTCGAACTACGCAAGCTTTTCAAGTCTAAAATCCTTTTTAGTTCGAACCTCAAGTTTTTGCACTAACTTCAAACGTGTGAAGTAGAATTTGTACGATGAAAGTATAATAATGATTTTTAAAAAATCACCGTACTAACACTTTGAAATCACTTGAAAATTAAAAAAACTATACCACAAAGAGGTAAAACTTACTCAGTTCTGATGACAGAATATTTCACGGGCTTGAAACAAAAGAATTTCTCACTCCGTTTGGTTCGGTGAATCGTTCAAAAAGCTCCATTCGTATACCTGAAACGATATTTTGATTCAACAAAAATGAAAGCTCTAAAAGCTCGCATCAAACGATTGACGCTCGACAACGCGCAGCACATACAGCTATACATATACTAATGAGTACAGTAGAGGTGTACATTTCCAAAATTCAAAGACCGGAAGCTGCAGCACCGCAATATATACATATACGTATACGTTCCTCCTTCCGATACTGATGTATGTATACGTGTGAGCCCATACACGCAAGCACCCAACGCAGTAAATATATAGCTAAGGCTTCTCTCGAACCTTCGAGAGCAGCTGTTGCTCCTGCCGTAATTAATTGTTTCCGACTAATTAGTGGAGCCAATATATAAACAAGCTGTACACCCCACTTTCTCATTAGCCGATGTTGCTGATCAAAGAGCTCATCATCCATCCCCCTCCACCTCACTTTGCTAAGTATCTCACGTTCAGTCAGTCCCCTGTTGCGGTGATGGCGAGTATCTATGTATGTGGGCGCGCGGTGGCTCAGTCGGCTAGGTCGTGGATCGGCATGCGGGAGGGAGACCGTGGTTTGATTCCCGGCCATAGTGCGACTTTCGGGCAAGTACCTCTGTGATAATTCACATGTGCTTTTTCACCACGCAATGCTCCTCGAGGAGGGTTTAGGCGACCTCCTCGCAGCATAATTGCCTAATTTCCCCCTACCCCCCTCCCTGTAATGGGGGGCCTCCCATCCCTTTCCTTGTCCCTTTCCCAAGTGCTAAGTGCCCTTATTAAAGGAGCCGGACGTAGAGCACTATAATATATAAAAAAAAATAAATGTGTGAATGCACGGGGCTGTGGTCGGTGTGATTTTAGCTTGGATTTAGGGCATGTGTTCAAACAACCGAAAAATCAGCATATTGTGTAGCTTCCCTTTTGGGCTTGCGATAGGCGTCGCGCAAGGGATGAGGGTGAATTCTGGCGCTTTGCGTGTACAACGTCTCGTCTAATTTTCGCGGGTGTCGATTGCAGAGCGCGAAGCTGTTACGTTGTTCGGCTTGTTTCATCTTCGAAACTGGATGATTTTTGGGTGTTCTTTTTGGGATTTTGCACATGTTATCGGTGCGACGCGTATATTGGGGCTTTTTTCTTTTCTTTTTTTTTTTTATACCTTAGCGAACTTTTCATGCAATTTCGTTGTTTTCTAAATTTTAATATTTAATGTATCGTATGTAGGCTGAGAGCGCGATCGTAACAACCAAACCGATAATAACTGCCGCAAGGATATCGTCTGGATCAAATAAATAATTTCAATGGTTTCTAAAATACTTATTGCATTTAAAATTACCACTCGCATGATAAGAGTTTAGTATTTCCTTGAGTAGAAAAAATAAATACGTATAATGTTTGTATGGAAAAAAAAAATTAATAAAAAACACAATTCAATGCTCGAACCTTGCACATACCGCAGTGCAGTTAAAATCGTATTAAACAAAAACAAAAAAAAAATAGAGTTCATTAAGTAATGTAAAAATCATGATTACTCCGCACAGATACGCATAAAACACTAACTTCCAACGTATAATACAATTATGTACTTATAGCCCAACACACACGCGCACAACATCATTTTGCATGTATTAGAATACAGGGCAAAGCAAAACTCTTCGCGCGGGGCAATAAAATACTCAACCCGAGACAATTCGACACGCCTTATTTGAGCCGGTGGGGCGCGAAATTTCATCGAACAATGGCCCGGAGCTGTACATATACCTCGTATTACACGACCACCCCCCTCCCGACACTTTTTTTCTCGACCAATAGGCTGACTGTAGCCCGGATTAAGTGACTTTTTTTTTTTTTTTTTTTTTTTTCAATACCCCTATGTACAGGGCATACAGGCGAAACAAGAGAGAGACAGAAGGGTAGGTTTAATAATGAGCGATCCTAATATTGTACATATATATATATAAAAGACACGCGGTCACGAGGCGATTATCAACGGTGTCCATCGCCCTTGACGCGATTGTATTTATATCCTTTAACTGTATCTCTTTCGTTCGGGGTGGCTTGAGGTTTTATCCTTTTTCGTTTTCTGTTTTGACGTTGATTGATAGCCAACACTTTTTCATGATTACGAAAGTTACTGCGGCTTACGTTACATATTTTACGGTTGTTTTTGGGAGCCATGTCTTATACGAAAAGGGATAGTTATCCGTGATACATGGAAATTCATGATTGGTAGTTTTTTTTTTTTTTTTTTTTTTTTTATTATTATTATTTCGTGCAGTTGATGTGACTACGTGGTGATGCTACATGAAAAAAAAAAAGTTTTTCAATACATAATAATCAAAGTGTTGCTTAATCGTCCAAAAAATTATTTACCACTAATAAATTCTGTTTGATGTTTGGTCCATGAATAATATTTGGTTAAGATCTATTTCAACTTAAATGATAAAAAAAGCACTTAATTATTATGTGTCATTATTAGTAATCCTATCTAGCTTGTAGTAAAGTAATTATTGGTATTGTAGAGAATTTTAGTCTAATTCTATTTAAATGTGTTTTGCTCATCTGATCGGAAAGAGCGTTAAACACGTCCGTGTACTAAAAAAAATGTAATCTATGCAGGTGTGATTAAAATTTATTTATTTATTTACATTGCTTCATCAAAAATACAAAGTCAGTAATGGAGTAGTAAAAAACGCAATCAGCTATGAATAGATTTTTAAATAAAGTCAGCTTGTACGGACGAAACATTAATTATACGACAGAAATGATAAAAAATTGCTCTAGGGAACCAAAACCTGTCTATGTTAATATTGCTTTTCAAAATTAAAAAAAAAAATAAATAAATAAATAAATAAATAAACTTGAAACTCACTGCTGTATTTAAAGATATGTATAAAAGCATAATTCGTATACAGGTACACAATTAATTGGTCATTTTCATTTTATAAACGTCATTCCCACGTTTAATAAATCTCATGCGCACACATTTTACGCATGAATAAACAAATCCTCCGATAAATATATTATTTGAATACGAAGGAAAAAGAAGAAAAAAGAAAGATCGAACGTCAAAACCAAACAACGATGCCCATAACTCACATCGCAGATCATCGTATAAGTGTAACGACAAGACCACGAGAGACAGTGCAAAGCACGACCCGTAAACGCCCTTTAAAGACACTCCTCCCTTCCTCCCTAAAAAAAAAAAATCGGAGCTTATACCCGAAAGTCGATGACGAAGATCTATATGCTCGTGCAATAAGTGAAAAATTCCTCATCCTACCTGCCGCTCGCGAGAGAGGCAGAGCAGAAAATGTATCGCTGAAAAGAAGCCGAGCTTATAATTTATTACCACCTATCAATACGTAATATACCCTCCAGTAGGTATAAACGAGAGCAAAAGAGAGCAGAGGGACATGCATGTGTACGTATATACATGGGTGGGCAAAATGTTATGACAAACTGAAGGGCTCTCACTCGTTTCTCAGGGGCGTTAACCCCCTCTGCGCGCGCGCGAGTGTGCGTTGCGCACTTACCCCTCTTTAAACTCCTTTCTCCCCCGTTTTTTTTTTTTTTTTTTTTTTTTTTTTTTTTTTTTTTTTTTTTTTTCATATGAAGGAAGATGGGGGGGCTGTACGTGTACCGTGTAACTGAAAAAACGCATCCGCAGCGGACAAATGAGAGATATTAATTTTATGTATATGTGTACAATAAAGCAAGGGTGCGTCGTCCGCGCGCGCGTTCCAATAGCGTCGAAAGTTTCTCAGGAGTAGCGTATTATTTTCTTGTCTCTCCTCTTCGGGAGATTGGAGAATAATGGTATCCTTAAATGGGGGATCATAAGGAGTTTTCGAGGGACCACGTGACTCTTTTGTTTGATATAGGTGATGATAATAATGGATTTTGTTCCTTGATAAGTGTATTTGATTCAATTTTTTATCGTTACAATGATTCACGATCAGTTTGTATTTTCTACGTATATGCAATTGGAGTTTTCATTTCATTTTCATAAATATTCGAATGAATTTCAATCAAGTCATCTTATACACTAATGTTCGATATTCTCGACTATGTATGCAATGTTCTTAATTTCATTAGAATTTAAATTGTTCAGTTAGTTGAAATCAAGTTCACCGTACATTTATGCCTTTTGTGTATTCAATACAACCAAGTAACACAAGAATTGCTGTAGGACCTTGATAATGCTACAACAAACACACTTTTTTTAACACTCCTATGTATTATTGTATTTTTATTTTTTACAGAAAAAGAAAAAAAAAAGAAATAATTAATTTTTCGGCTACATTTTTTCGTGAAGAAAAATTTATAAGAAGAGAAAAAAAAGATAATCACACCACCGGATGTAAGTAATTTTTATCAGCAACAATACCGCGACAACTTATCAGTCATATACAGACAAAACAACGTCATAGACGCGATCACCGGCGTCCCGAGCTTGTCATTGCAATAAACCTACATATAAAATATATTCCTCTCTTCGCAAGCTTCAACTTCCATCCCCCTTCTATATACGCTCCGTATACATATAGAGTGCCTACCTCTGTTCTTTTATATACTTCCTCTCTCAACACTTTCGTACATGCACATTAATATATTGCAGCTCTAATGCACGGCAGCAACTGCTGCGAGAGCGGGAGGTCGTTTGTACAACGCGAAAAGGACTGCCGGGATATTATTCGTAGGCATATATATACGTACGCAGAGCTCTCGAGAGCTTTTCTCCCCCGGGTGTACATCATACACGATAAAACTCGTGGTATAACCCAGCACACACAGCACAGCCAGAGCAAGAGAAGAGAGAAAGAGAGAGAGAATAAAGCGGCAGATTTATATTTGAAATTAGATTAAGCTCCTGCGCTTGAAAGCTATATAAACGCGCACCGCCTCCACCCCCCTCCCTTCCTCCAACGACGACGACGACGACTTGTATAGCTGCTTCTGTGTGTTGTTGTTGTTGTTGTTGTTGTTGTTGCATGCAATTCGGACCCGATCCCGATGATAAACCAGCCGCTCTCACTTATATTATTTCCTACCTTTGCCCCTACCGCGCTTGCAAGCTCCCTCCCTCCTTTTCCGCTTCTGTTCGTCTCTTCTTATTTCTCTCGTAGCTCCCTTTCTTCTGTCCTTCTTTGGGTGTGTTTATCTCTGTGTGTTTATGTCGTTACTTCCACTCTTCCACAGCTCACTTTTTTTTTCTTGGTTTCTTTTTTTTTNTTTTTTTTTTTTTTTTTTTTTTTTTTTTTTTTTTTTTTTTTTTTTCACAACTCGATTGGAGGTATTTAACCAGAATCACCTGTTTTGCTCACTTGCTTATTGCCTTATGGGATAATTTTGCTAAGTACTTCGTTCTGAATGACTAAAATAACATATTTTTAAGACATGTACGTAGTTCTTCGACTCTGTGGGTTCATTTGCGATCACTTGTAACTTTCCGTCTGGTTTTTTTTTTTTTTTTTTTTTTTCGTTTTAGTTTAAGAGCCAAGCGAACTTCCCATCAATAATTAGATGTGCGGTGCGAAAATACGAGGATTTATTCCAACAAAGTTCCAGTTTGAGGTTTCCGTAAATTTACAAAATTTTGCTTTCGGAGTACATAATTATATATTCCGAATGTAGATGAACATTGTGTTCTATAAGAGAAAAAAAGAAATACTTTTTTAACACAGGGTGGACCCAAGTGGTATTTTATCAATGGAATCATAACATATTGTTTTGTTTTCCTGATATTATCTATTTAACTGTCAAGTCGCTTAAAGTTATAGTCGATGAAACCTTGAGAATACATGTGTGTGTGATTGCAGTATATAATAATATGTATGTACACGCACACAGTCGCTGAAGCCAAAAATTTTCCTTTTCTAGTGCTTATATGTGAATGGGAAAACAAAACAAAATAAATAAATAAATAAGCCGTTTTTGGGCTTGACCACTCCCTGATGTCACTTTTCAATCGGGTAGTTTGTAAGTAAAATGAAAAAAGTAAATTATGTGCATCAGCACCATCTAGTGACAACTTTTTTCATTTTTCGAAAAGTGGTCCAAAGGCAAAGGTAAAACAAATTAACAAATCATTTAAAATCAAAAAATTCAAAAATCAAAATCAAAAATAATAAATTTAATTTTTTTAGCCTACCGGTCGATGAAGAAGGATCAATGTTAAGATCGTATGAGACAGTGCAAAGCACGACCCGTAAACGCCCTTTAAAGACACTCCTCCCTTCCTCCCAAAAAAAAAAAAATCGGAGCTTATACCCGAAAGTCGATGACGAAGATCTATATGCTCGTGCAATAAGTGAAAAATTCCTCATCCTACCTGCCGCTCGCGAGAGAGGCAGAGCAGAAAATGTATCGCTGAAAAGAAGCCGAGCTTATANTTTAAAATCAAAAAATTCAAAAATCAAAATCAAAAATAATAAATTTAATTTTTTTAGCCTACCGGTCGATGAAGAAGGATCAATGTTAAGATCGTATCATACCGACTGCCAACAATGAGTCAGCGGAATCTCTACTATATCGACGACAATGCAGAGATCTTAATTGCCCTCTTGGACTTTTCGATTAATGAAAAAATCGATTATCGCTAGATGGCGCTGATTGTGAAAAATAAATACACAAATAATTACACGTGCATAAAAACAATCTAACCTTAAAGCCGCTAGTTGGCAGTCGTTAAAAGTACATGTGTCCAAGCTTCATTTTTAAATAAACGTAAGGATTTTAAAAAAGTTTGATACTTACGTTAGTGTTTTTATTTGTTAATTTCAAAGGTATGAAATAATATCCTTATAAATCATGTTTTACGATAAATATCGATATTTACAACACGCTTTTGCGAGATCATTAAGTAGTTGATGTTTTTTTTATGCTATTAATCTTTTGCTGTGGTGGTTTTATAAGTATTTAGTGTACGAAAATTCGTTGCATTTTAAAAGAAAATGTTATAATTATTTAACTTGTTGAAAAACTTTGTGAGAACAAACAACTGTAGTATTATGCATAAATTATGTAGTTTAATTTCACTGACTTGCTGTTTCATTTCAGGTAAAACAATGGCAAAGTTTAGGGTAAAAAAGCAAAAAGGAGATCACAGCGACGAATCTGGCAAGAAAAAGTTCAAGTCTAAAGGTAATAATAAAAAAAATCAAAAAAACTTCAAAAGCAAGCCTAAAGGTAAAACTGCATCCAAAAATAAAAATGCATCAAAAAACAAAATGGCAAATAAAGGCTCAAATAAGAGTGCACCTACCAACAAAAATACATCTCAGAATCCAAGTGTACCTGTCAAGAAAGAAGAAAAAGAAAATAACGTAATGTTCCAAAAATCTCATGCTGTAAAAAGTAAAAGTAAATTCAACAAATTTAAAGCTGCAAAGACATCCATACCAAGTAAACCAAACATGGACTTGAAAAGATTTAAAAAAAGTGAAAGTGTAAAAGAAGACACCACGGGAGAAAAGCCCAACTGGCCTGAGTACAAGAAGCAGTGTAAAGAGATGAGGGAAATGCGAAGAGCGAAAAAATTTGAAGGTACATATGATATGGCAGTGGAAGCAAAGAAATTAGGAGAAAAATTAAGGAATCGAAACTTGAATAAAGAGGCACAAGAAAAGCTGACTAAAAATTTTCATGATTTGGTACAAAATCAGTATGAAAAATTGATATACACTCATGATGGGGCCAGAGTAATTCAATGGCACCTAAAGTATTGCAACCCTGATATTCAGCTGGCTATAGTTAAAGAATTGCAACCAAATCTAAAAGCCATGTTACTGGCAAAATATGCTAGAAATGTGATAAAAACATTGCTGAGAGTAGGATCTGACAGTGTCAAAAAATTAATCTTGGAAGCTTGTTACGGTAATGTTGTAAAATTGTTGAACAGCGTTTTACCTTCTGGCATAATAGAGAAAATTTATGTCGAAGTTGCTTCTGAAGCTGAAAAATGCTTGTTGAGGCAAGAATTTTATATGGACATCTACAAAAATTCTAAGGATCCGAATATTAAATGCCTAACAGATGTCTACAAGAATGCAGAGAGCATGAAGTCGATCACTTTTTCTACAGTCAAAAGTAATTTGATTAAAATCCTCAATAAGAATCTAATCAACTCAACGCTCGTTCACACTGTAATGTACGAGTTCTTGACCAATTGCTCCAAAGAGGACAAAGATGAAATACTCGCACTGGCCAGACCTTTGGTTGCAGAGCTTTCACAAACCAAAGATGGAACCTTGACTGCTAACATGAGTATTTGGTCCGCAACCAACAAAGAGAGAAAGCAGATCATGAAATCTCTCAAGGAGCACGTGACAAAGATCGCAACGTCGGAGCACGGCTTCTTGATGATTTTGTGTCTTCTAGATACCATAGACGACACGGTCCTTTTGAAAAAAATCATACTGCAGGAGATACTCAACAACTTGAACGAAATCGTTGTTTCCGAATTCGGTAGACGGGTTATTCTTTATCTCGTTGCTAGAAGAGATACGCATTACTTTCACCCTGCCTTGATCGAATCCTTAAAGATGGGCGATGGCAACGAGACAAGCAAAAAGCCAGCGGATCTTCGACAGAAGGAAATCTTTGACAACGTGATCGACCACCTATTACAAAGCATATCATCGGACGTTAAGATGTGGTTGAATAATGGACCCATTCAAATTGTCACTCTCGCTATTTTGAATGCCTGCAGTGGTGACAAACCAGAAGCAGCGTTCGAAGCTGTTACACACTTTATATGCGATCCCGAATCTAAGCTACAAAAAGACGACAAGTCCGTCATAGCTATTGAAGATGCAGGACTGCACATGATCCTAAAGAAACTTATACAGATGGATGCCAAGCGCTGCGCAAACAACGAGCTCACTTTTGGTGAAGTACTTGTTCAATATTGGACTGACAAAGCCATTAAACACTGGATTAAATTCAACAGAGGCTGTTTCTTGCTTGTACTGTTGATAGAAAATGAGCCAGAAGATGTTGTTTCCAAAGTAAAGTCGATGCTGAAGAAGCAGCAGATTAGTGAAAGTATGGGCAAAGGGGCATCGATATTGTTAAAAAAGCTGGAGTCCCAGTAAATTTTTTATCTAATCAATTCAGTGATTGTTGTTTTCATCTTAAGGATTAAATTTGTATAACTCAGCGATTTTTCCAGCACAACTCATTGTATTATTATTTTCAAGTGTAAATACAATTTGAATTTTATTAGCGAAAATATATGTGAGTTGATAAAAATCATGAAGAAAACTGATTTTTTTTTACCTTTGAATTGAAAATCTATTTTTGAATTAAATAATTATTGAATATTACGTCATAGAAATCTTTTTGTAATATTTAAATGAACTTGAATGCGACTCTGTAGAATATAGTGAAATCAAAATTAAGACGTAAAAAGGTATTACTTTATAAAAATTTATTTTTGATAGCGGCACAGTTTTGAAATTGATTTGTACCCATTTTTTTAAATTAAATGAAATTTTTTCTTTACAATTTTAGCATATCCTTAATATCCATAATTCTTGAACGAATTTCTGGTTGATTATCCTTGCATAAATCAGACATCACGTCTTTCATCAAGGCAATTAATGAATTCAATTGTTTATTGCTTTGGATCTCTTTGAGTTTTCTCGATAAAGATATCACAATATTCAAAGCTTCTTTTCTTATTCTAGTGTATTTTGCTATACCTGGAATATCAAACTCGTTAATATTTTAACAAATACTGAGTCAATAAAAAATAATGTATTCATTTACATACCTATGGAATATCTCAAGATTTTCAATAAGTTTCCACAAACCGATTCCAACAGCTCTCTGTCCGCTTCTAACATACGATTGTAATCAGTTTTTAGTAAAACTAATTTGTCCACAAAACGATTTACAGATGATAATATCATCACTTGCACAGGCCTCGTACTTGTTGGTAAGGTTTCTAAGCAGTGGCTAATAAACTGCAAGCAATACTGATCTACAACACATTTGAGATTAGAATTTAATAGTAATACATTTTTACTTATAAAAAAATTAAGCATACCCTGAGTCTCTTTAGAGGTTGGCCACGCTTTGCCAAGGCCTTCGTAGATTGTTTCCTGCAACTTTAATTTATCTTCACGCTTTTTTTTGTTTTCTTCCATAGAGTCGTCGTCGTCATTTTCACCTTTTTTTGTCAACTGCGTAAATAAAAAAGAGTAAAATTTGCTTATCTGTTTTTACATGAAAAATTTTTAATTGTACACAAAAAATTACTTTTGGTAAAACATCTAACGCGATCTCGTAAACTTGCTTAAACCTATCCTCTTCCAATTCATGAAGAACATCAGTTAAGGCTTTTAAGGCATAACGGCGATACTCAATACCTTCCTTTTTACTTTCTTTGAGAAGAGCTTCTACAATTGTGTCTCTCAAATTTGGATCTTTTCTCAAAGCCTCTCTGAAAAAGTTTTTTTTTTTTTTTTTTGTAATCCTTAATATCAAACGTTACCCAACAAACTCAGCATGACTTACTTGCTGTTACAAGAAAGAGTTGAAAGGGCAACAAGCAACTTCTCTTTGCCATTCCATGTCCTACCCTGCAGCCCATTGACGAGTATATTCAAAAGCAAATTTCTAGCATCTTCGTCAATGGTAGAGCCCAATTTAGTCGCTAGAGAAGAGACTGCATTAGCTGCTTGAGCCTTTGTTTTCCAAGACGAAGATTCGAGTGCTTGCCTCAACATGCTTGTGATTGCTGCCAAATTTTGTCTAACACCAGCCTCGGTTCCAGGAGTTATTTCCGACCACAAATCGGTCCAGAGCTCGATGGTTTTAACATTGACCTCGGGAATCTTTTCCTCGTGCATTGCAAAAAATGCTAACGGCATCACAATGTCCGAGTACTTTTTTAAAATGTCTTGATTATGGTTGTTGATAGACTGGAGAGTCTGGCCGATTGCCAAACGCATCGAGTCTTCTGTTTAAATAAAAAAATTTTTAATGTGTGAATTTTATTTAAAATATTGAAATACATGTGTGTGTACAAACCTTCCCGTTCAATATACCAAGTATTTAACAATTTGAATAGTTTGTCTTGACTAGATTCTTTAGCACAACCAATGATGTGACCAATAGTCACTGCATAATTTTTCCTTACTCCGGCGTTGCGATCATTTAGACCATTAACCAGTGCCATGAGTATTTTACCTGAGAATATAAAACTCTTTAGTAAAAACGATTGAACCCGAGAGGAAATTTCTCTCACCGGAGTAGGGCTGCAACTCGAGTTTCATGTGGCTGCTAAGTTTCACGAGAAAATTCGTACAGGCAAATTTCATTCCCAACTTGATATTTGATTTGACCATTTCAATGACTTTCGGCATCAGTTGTTTTAAAGTATCTTCATCAATGTACTGTATGCACTAGAAATCAAACAAAAAATTTTATTTTTCCCCATATGCATATGGTTTTTCTCCATATCCAAACAACCGTATGGCCTACCTTGATCATCAGGTGGGTGGACAAATGATTCTTGGTCAATTGATCGGTCAACTCGTCCATTTTGTCTTGCAGCTCGAGAGAATTGGCGACGATGTTCCGAACATGCATGATTTTTTCGTTTTCTGCATCGCCTATAGAGTGCAGAAGCGCCGGAATCAAGTTCGGCAACGAGGGCTTCAGGTGATGACCAGCTATAGCCACGAGCTGAGAAATAGTTTGTAAAGAAACTAGTCGTATCTCGGTTACGGAGTGCGTGATGCCTTCGTCCAGGAGAACGGGCAGTACCGTTTGGAGTGTTTCTTCACCAGCCTTGCCGTGGGACGAATCGCACTGACGGACACAAACCTGTGCCGAGAAAATTTGTGGAAATGCTTTTATACCATCCAAAAACCGAATGGATAAAATTTGTTGTTTTTTTCTTCCAACACTTACCCGACCGAGAATTTTGGCGGTATTCGTAGCTTCTTGTCTTGTATCAGTGTGAACATCGTCCATCACGCGGAACAACTCTCTCCACAATTTTGGAGCGTATTTGGCGTAGTCTATTGAAAGCGTGTTGGAAGTTTTCAGTAAATCTGCCAGGGCTAAGCAGCAGCTTATACGTACACGGAATTGTATGTTGGTCATATTTTTTATGATATCCTCCAATATTTCCTGGTGATGTTCTTCGAGCTACAAACGAAAACGAAAATATAAAAGTTTGCAAGAGAAATAAAAAAAACCATAGCTCATTGCTGATTCATTGAAAAATCAACTTACAGTTTTGATGGTCGATGGAACTAGTATGCGCCAGATGCTTGAGAAACTCTGTTGGGATTTTGGTACAGGATCGAATTGATACCTGTACAAGTGAGGTATGACTTTATTGATGTAAGGTTCAAGATCCTTTATGACCACAGAATCGATCTGTGAAAAACCAAAGGTGGCCATTTTTTTGGACGTCCAGATGGGATTATAATTAGCCAAATGAGCAAAGTGATACGTCAATTCTGGTTTGTTCAGAGCACTGGCCAGCGAACACATTTCTCTGTACGTTGTTGCACTTCCTCTGTTTTGAAATTTAAAACTTACACGTTATTTTTATTTTACAGAATTAATAATCCAGTAAATTCACACAAAGTCTTACCCAACGAAAGTTTTTTCAGATTCTTCCTCTTTTGGATCGTCATTTTTCCTGAAAAATGAAAGTAAAAAATTCGAGACATCAATTATTTAACAATTGTGTAAGCAGTATCAGAATATTTGTGCAAAAAAATTATTAATGAAAGACTAAAATAAATTTTATGTATAAGCTTTTTTAAGTAATTTTTCCTTTACCCATCTGTTTTCGATTTGGTATCTTTAGATGGCTGACTATTATCAACTACTTTGGCAAGAGTTTTTCTTCCATAAAGTAGACGATTTTTCAAAGCAGAAACCAGTTCTGGCTTATCGCTTTCTGGACAGTTGCAAAACAACAAGAATAAACAATTAGATGCCATCACTTGAACAATTTCTGAAAATATAATGGTTCAGTAAGCAACTGCATAGTGGACTTTGAAATTTTCATCGACATCTTGGTTTAAACTTACCATTATTTTCATACAAGAAATCCAAGAAAGCATTATGAATGGCAAACAGTTTCTTAGTAATACATGGCCTTTTGACATTGCACCTCAATATAGTCAATAACCAAGTGCAAACAGCCTGAAATGATTTATTTATTTGTCAAATATAGTGGAACATTTTATTCTACTCGTATTGTACCTGTCTCGAATTAGGATGCGGTTTATCAGCGATTGAAAGTAATTCATCGATGACAGATACCAGCAAAGCATTGCTTTTGTCTGAATAAGGAACGTTATGCTCGGAAGGGAGTATCTTCCAAGCGTCCCTCGCTTCCGGTGAAGCGGGACCTTGAACGCAGTATACTAGCGCCTCGCCAATGGAAATGTGAATGTTGATGTCTTTTGTCTGAAAGGATTACTAAATGTTGCGAAAAATATGGATAAGTAGAAATAATTGTATAAGAAAAAAAAAAAATTACCTCGCTAGCGGTCTCAATGAATTTTTCAATTATCAATTGTGCATGTGGAAATTCTTCTCCGATACAAATATAGCCCAAAGTCAGAGCAGCCATTTCTTTGACCTACAATATTCAAGTATATACATATGTATTAAAAAGTGTACGTACAAAAGTTATATTTCAAAAAAGTGTCTAGGGATGAATGTGAACCTTAGGATTAGATTTGGCGTTTGTGTAGAGTGATATAAGTTTTTCAGTCACGCTCTTCTTGCTCCAACAATCTTCACCTTCAGATGCTAAAGGTAATTCACATGATTTACCTATAACTCCAATACTATTGATGGCAGCTACAAGTAACACTGGGCTACTCGAATTGAGGAAATCGCCTAATCAATAAACACAAAGTACTTTAATCAAAGCATCGATGAGCCCTGCCATTCAGATAGAGTTGATAAACTTACATATAGCCTGAACAGTGTCGACATACGTATTCAAAGCGATCAATTGCTTTATGTCTTCACTCTTGGTCAATGCAATTTTTCTTTCCATCGCGTATGATAAAGCCAATATTGCTCCGTGCTGATTTTCCAGGACTTTGTCTTTAGTGGTTTTGAGTACTTTGGCAATCTGGGATGCAAACTCGTCGATCGGAGCGTAAGCCAGAAAAATCGCGTAAATTTTTGCTGCAAGATTTTTCACGTACTCCTTTGACGTCGACAGCAAGCCCTGTATCCATGACTGTTCTTTGGAGTAGCGCTCGACAACGTGATCCGGTATTGTTCCGAAAACTTCAAGAAGGGCACTCAGAGCCACTTCGTCTGAAATAACCGGATATGGTTTATATATTATTTCAATTTAATGAGAAAAAGAGGTGTAAAGCTCACCTCCAGTGACCTGTCCAAAGAGAACAACGATGTCTACGTAATGATACAGGCTATCCGGGTTCTCCTCGTGTAATTTTTCCAAGTAACGCCCAATCAGGGGAGTAAATTCGCTGGGATGCTCCAAGGAATCAATGTGAACTGTAATGTTGGAACTTTTTGCGAGACATATTCTAAGGTACGATATCACCTGCAATTTAATAATTCACGCATTAAAAAGTATAATCGAGTAGTGACTGTTCGAGAATTCAAAGAACATTTTCGTACCTCGGCAAAAGTTACAATGTTGAAGGGCAAAACTTTGTTTCCAACAGTTATTTTGAGATTACCAGTGAGCCTTGTTTGAACCTGCGAGTAGATGTACGACATAAGTTGCGGAAAATCGGGCAATACTACTTCCTTAGCAAAGTACTTGGAGCGTTCATTCTTGTAGGAAGTTCCATAGAGGGATTTGAGGGCTTCTGTTTGTACTTCTTGCTTCGAGTCACCGGACGCCAGCAGCAACAAGTATCTTGATGGTGCGTGGTCCGATGGAAAAACTGTCGCTGAATAATGCACCGCAACGAATCTACGAATCAATCATTGTTTATTCATTTGTTTCAATTATGTTAACAGGATAAATCGCATTAAATACACCGAGTGGTATGTAATACATATTATTTTTACCTGACGTAAGCTTCAGGAGATTCTATATGAGAAGCCAGCAGCGCGACCATCAGTGAAATGCTGGTATCGTCGTCCTTCTTAAGTACGAATGCAGTTGTCATATTGACCATGGCATCCCTTATGGTACGCCGTAAATCACCATCAGTCTGTATCATTGAAGAACATTTAAGATAAGTAAACAGCATTGAATAAATTGTGGTGGCTCAATTTCGTTCACTATAACACTGTAAACATACCGAGGCAAGCGTATCAAAGAAACTTTGCAAGAGACTTAAATCTTTGTTAACGAGGGTAGGAATCCGACGCCCCAACTGGCCAATGATCGTATATGCCATCATTCTGTGAGCAGGCTCGATATCCTCTTTGATTTGCTTTATCATCCCATTCAATATAACTTTTGCCACCCGAGTTAAAGGCACCGAACTGCACCTGTGATTTTGTTTAAACGTTATTTGTAAAAGATAACATTAATACATCAAATGATGCAAGATTCTTGTTAGATTTGCCTGATTGCTTACTGTTGTACAAGATTTGATGTGAACTGAAGGGCTAAGCTTTTGAGCTTTGAATTAGTATTGTTTGTACCATACAACGACTCAAATATGACCTAAGAAATGTTAAATAGTACAAATGTAAAAGTAGTTCAAAAAACAAAATGTATCTTTAAAATTCTTTACCTGAATGCAAGGAGGTATAATAAAACCATCCTTCGTCACTCGTCCCAAATAATACAACAATTTCAGTCGAACTCTAATACCAGCCGGCGTTCTCTTGAACTCTTGTTTCATTTCCTTCTGCATCCCTAAGGCATCTGTGCCTAAAAACAAGTTATACAGGGGTACAGCCAGCTGCATTGAAGACCAGTCTAATAAGCTATAATAAAATGTACAGTTACAGTGAAATTAATAAAAATTGAGCGTTTATCACCAAAAAGTAAATCACCTAGCTATCTTCTTCAATTCCGTATCTGCCAAGTTAGTGACGCTAAAGCGAGTATCAGCTGCAGCAACAATCAAGTGCGTAAGGATTTCCGAGTCCGGAAAAAATCCTCCGATCAGGAACTTGATGATTCCCAGTTTGGTCTGTTCAAGCTGATCTCCTGAAAGCGGACTTTCCCCTATGACCCGCTTGAAAGCGTATTCGCTCAGACCTGGTGGAACCGGATGTTTCGACCAGTCGATAGGCTGTCCCGACTTTTGTTCTTCATTTTGCACAATTGCACTGCTCTCAACAATACAAAATATTTAATTTTCACAACTTATTCCGAAAACCGTGCAAATTTCAATGATTTACCCATATGGTAGAAGCAACATGTCCAGCATGAAATTGAGAAGTTGTTTTGTCATTTGAGGATTATCCTGTAAACCTAAAAGGGAAGCTCTTTTTTCAGGATCCATTGGTATATTCACATGGGCTAGAGCTGGCATAATCAATAGCATTAAACTGAAAAAGAAAATAATTTCATGAAACTCTCAATAACACGTTTTTTAACCATAAATTAAGATGCATACCTATCCTGATGTGACAACGGTTTTCCACGAATAGCACTTAACACAGTGGGAATCAGTTCAGCCTGCTTACTGATTTCCATTCGGGGAAAACCAAGTTTAATGTAGATGATAGTGAAATTCTAGTGAGGAATGTAGAAACAAAAATGAACTTTGTGATGAACAAAACGATAAGTATTAGAAATTCTAAACTCCACTCACAATTACAAATGTACTGGCTGCAGGATCTTGATACTGCAATAAAAGTGCCTCCACAGGTAGTTGCACTTGAGATCTGCTTTTGACTCTTTTGTTAATGTGCATCAAAAGCTCCATGACCTTTTTCCTGACTTCTTCTTGAGAACTCGAGAGTTTTAATAAAACTGGAGGCAAAAACTTGCATATTGCTGCTTGTAATTGCTCATCTGTTTCTGCTGAACCTAAGCGAAGGAATACTCGCTCCAACAAAACTGAAAACATATTTTAAACAATTTGTTGGTCACACTGAATTTTGATCAAGTATTAATCTCTGATTCTTTTTTTTTTTAATTCGACACATGATGATTGTGCAAGAAATAATATATTGCTTTGAGGTTACATGACACATCAAAATTTTTTTTCAACAATGAAAAAATCTAAATAAATTCTTGAGTATTTGTAGATAAAATCTGTTTGAATTACATTGTTAATTATAATTTGCAATGATTTGGAAACTACGATGATTTTCCATGTTGTGCATCTTTCAATTTAGAATTAGATTGATGCTCCGTATTGTGTTGAAATACAATCCTGGGAATTATCAGTACAATTATAGATGGATTTTTTTTTAACATATCATTCATTGAAATTCGTAATATTTTTAATATTTTTAAGATTAGGCACCATATAAAACCAAATGAATGCCTGATTATCATTAAAAGAAAAAAATAATAATAAAACAAATCATCAAAAACGATTTACTTCAACTGTTTAATTTTTCTATTTTGTAGATTCTTACTCTACCAGTAAACCAAACAAAAATAATTGTAAAAAGAAACTTGAGATTTTATAATAAACAAGCATGAAAGTATAATTAATCATCAAAACCTCTAAGCAATTTTAAAGGGATGCAACAAAGAGTGACAACAAAACGCAACTTTTTTCATCCATCGGCTGGGCTGTATCCATAGCTTCCATTACAGCAACAATAAAATTACCGGCGTATTGCCAGCAACAAATGTTTATTAACACAATATACAGGTATCACCAAGGAAAAACACAAATATACCTAAGTAATATAAAACTTTGCCAACTTATATAGCGTCAGCTAAAACTGTATAGACAACACACACGAAACTGCAGACGCATATATAACAGCTATATATGTAGCTGTCATATGGGAGGAAGTGAGAAGGGGGGCACAACTGTGGTCGGGGATCGGGGAGGGACGAAGGGATTAAATAAAATATATATACAATACTAACAAAATAAAATAAATACAACAAAAAGTAGGCGTATTGTGACAAAGGTGCTAAAAGACATTATAGTATGTCCTGCTTACATTCTTATATGATAATTATGTAAATGTGGAGTGTATCTTGCAGTGTTTAAAAAAAAACTATATGTATTCGTTGTTCTATCACATATTTATAAATAATTACTAAATACAATGCATAATAAAGCTGATTAAGTTTTTTATGAGACGAAATTTTTTTATCAAACAATTCACTTAAAATTATAATTAAAATTTAAGACAACTCAAACGAAATGTTCAACAAATTTTGTAATGTTTTGATCTCCATTATGGTTATTAACAATGTACTTTTTTTCAATCAATAGTCGATGATAAAAGCTTTACGAGCTCACAAAAACATCCAACATCATTCACAAAAGGCATATATATAGTACTGATATGCGTTTCTCTTCCATTCACGTCACATCCACATTTTTGACACAGGAACATTATGTAGCTCCTTCTTCGTTATTTATTTGGTAATTGTTGCATCTGTTTAACGCATCCTGTCATAATCCTCAAATCACCTAAAAATATGAAATAACTGATTATTTACTTAGCAAATTAGCAGACTCAAAGCAGTCATCTCTGCTCAAAGTCAACTAAAATTTGATACGAAGAAAAAAAAGTTATATGACGTATTTTATGGATATGAAAGTAATTTAAAATGAAAGGTACCTTTATACAGTTCCACTAGCTATTTGGTAACTTTGTTTACTCATCCCGAATCAATCAAACACAACTAATTGATTGTACGTTAATTTATAAGTGTAATAACTAATTATTCTGTTTTCACACTTTCGACAAAGTAAAAACTCACGTACGTGCAAGCCCTATAACAATAATGTCCATTATGTACAAGAGCCGTACAACAGGTGTACGAAAAAGTAGTCTCGTTAAAAACAAATTACAGCTAATGCAAGAACAGCAAATTCATATGTCTTGTTTTACCTTTGCTATAGTCGGAGACAAATCCATGGAATATTTCGTTTTCGGGGATAGCGCACATGATATTTGAATTTCGCACACTTTTTTTTCCTTTTGTGTCACGTTTTTGTGTCGTCTGCTCATTGGAACAAAACAAACAGACGACGCTGCATGTGATATATATATATATACAACAATGACCTTCATGTATATAATATATTGTTCGTGACATTTGGCTAGAGGTCAAATTCGAAATAAACAAAGTAGGTACAGCAGGTGAATATCACTAGAGAAATCAATTCGACGAATTAGGGTATGTTTGACAGTGCCGTGTAAATTGTACGTATGTATAATAGAAATCATAAAAAAAAGTCTGTGTTGTTGTCATCATCATATCAAGTGCTCGTGCTATGTGTGTGTGCTGCTAAATTAACTAATTTTTTTGTACTCGATAAATAAAAAAAAATTAACATAATAATAAATGACAACGACCTTACGAATACGAGAAGAAAAAGTTACCCTCTACTATACCACCAACTCGTGGACATCAACAACAACGACTAGTGTTACCAAACAACAATTACGTAAAAAAGTGGCTACTTATCGCAAATTGTTTTTTCTAACTGTACAAGCATAAATACATACACGATCGGTATAGAGTGATCTTTTTTAAGATACATCTGTCATGTCTGTTTGTTATATTTTGCCTTGGTTTACTCTCGTTCATGATAAATTAAGTCTATGAAGGGGAGATATTAACACATTATAGTCCACTATTTGTATCGCATGTGCCTCTCGCGTGTCAGGCCGACCGTTCAAAAAATTAATGAAGCAAGTTGTGTGTGTGATCTTCCAGCTTCCAGCATGTATTTGGCTTATCGATTAACCTAAAAGTGGCCTTCAAAATTAATAACATTGTATTATAACATACTTTACTCGTTTTGCCTGGATTTTTTTACCAACAGACTTCCACAACAGTGGTCACTTCTGATTGGTCGTTTAATTCTTGGTTTTTAAGTTAATTTTGTCTTTCCAGTTGTACGCTGTTATTGTTTTCAATGGTTTGATATTTTGCTTAGATATGCTCTATGCACCAATAATAATTGCCAAAACTTTACTGCATGAGAAGGAAATTTTTTAATTCGTGATCTTATTGTTGCATGACATAATCTATGTCACATCTACATACTACCAACTGACAAAACTCACTGTAGTAGTCTTGTAAATATAATACTATTATTTTTACTTCAGACATTTAACCATCATAACAAATTTAAATTAAAAGCAAGAATAATAAACAAATATCAGTTTTATATTTTTTAAGATTTCAGTAGGCTTGTAAATATACTCATGATCTGAAGTTACTTCAATTTACTTGTCAAACAAGAAATTTTTACTGTATCTAATCTTGAGAGATTATTTAATACCTTTAATCTGTAATATAATTGAGAAACGAGTTATATGAGACAATCTTAGTGGTATTCAAAATCAGTACTTGATGCATTATTCAATCAATAATTCAATGAGTAATAATAAAAAAAAATAGCAATCAAAAATCTGTTAATACAAATGTATTAATGTAATAATTTTCTTGTGTTGTAACTAAACTCTTATATTTTGTATTTGTATTCCTATAAAGATTTCAGTGTTTTAATTTATATTTTGAATCTATGTGTATTTTGTAATAATAAATTTTTAAATAAATGAATTAAATTTTTAAAAAACTCGATTTTCATTGTTTACTAATATTGTGCTGCACTGTGTTTGTGTTTTTTAATTTGTTTGTACTTTTTTTTCTTTTTTTTATAGGTAATAGGCGACAAGAGATGTAAAGAAAAAGAGTTAAAAAATAAAATAATAAAAAAAATATACACACAAAAAATCGAGTGCAATTTGTTGGGTGAATTTTGTTTGAATTGTTAAGTTATCAATAAATGCAATGACAGCATTACGTGATGCGATTCGTGACTCTACAAGAGAACTATTAAGGAAGATAGGGAACTTCTTTCAACGATGCTTGACCTTATTGTTGTCTTACGTAAGTTCCAGTAAGCCAGTCACATTGAATCTTATTGACTGAAAAATATTAATCACGAATTATTGCTAGTAGCATAAGTACATGCGTTTAGTTCAAGCCTTTTGTCACAGTCAACATTTTGTCAATTACAGTTTCGCCGTCAAGAAGCAATCAAACTCACGGTTTCCCAATTAATTACAGTTACGTTGATCGAAGTAATTTCTCACCTAAGTATATACATATACCAAGTAAATGTTGATAAATTTGTGTTTAAAATTCGTCAAGTGACTAAATCACCCAACATTCTCTGTGTGTTGTCTTTTATACCAATTTGATTCTCGTTCGATTTTAATTCTGCAAAGCTTTTTTTTACTTTCCAAACGATTACACATGGAAATTTTTTTAATTTTAACGTGTAAACAAACACAATTATTTATTGGAAATTCCTGTGAAATCGCCAAAGAAGTAAAAAAAAAAAAAAAAAACTTTCCAGAGTTACAACGAAAAATATTCTGTACTTGTGTGGTTAAAGTCTTTATTTTCAAAGATTGTCTGTAAGCTACAAACTTTCATAAAAAACCTTTGTCGTATTTTTTCTTCAAATCTTAGTAAAGATGCAATACTTTGATATGTGGAGTAAAATTACCAAAATTTGGCGTGAAAAATTTTTTAATAATTTTTTTCCCAAGTTATTTATGGTCCAAAAGAACTGAAAATTGTTGAGCCCCCGACTTTACCGTTATTTTTAAACACAGTGAAATCACCTGGTTCTTTTTGCTTCTTACACATACATATGTGTAAAACAGTATATTTTATTTTGAAACATGTAAATTTCTTAGAAAAACCACATTTTCTTATTAACAAAAAGATTCTAACGCGAAATGAAACAAATTTTTCTTTTTCTTTGATGTTTGAGATGTAAAGTAGTAAAGTCTTTGTAAAACGACCTATCAGTTATTTTAATAAATACTTTTATTAAAAAATGTTTGTAATCCTCCTACAGTTAAAAAAATTAGTGTGGAAAGTCTCATTGCTTAAACGTAAAACAAAAAAATAAATTAAAAATTTTTCTACAGCTCGACCAGTTAAGTCCACAGTAAAGTAAATGTTAAAATCCGCGGGTGGCACAACAGCGACTCATCAGACTGTTGAAAGGCATGGCGTCGGGAAGCTGATTCCCAAGTACTAGATATTATATAGCGTGCACTAAAGACTTGCCGTCAAAATAAAAAGAAAAAAAAAAAAACAAAACATCGAGAGCGACGGAACACAATACTACAGCCACAGTTTCCGAGTAAAGTGAGGATTACAAAAATTTCGCGCAACCCTGGCAAAAAGGGGGCCACCTTTTGTCGCTGACTCCTAGAGCAGAAAGACTAGATTCCCGGGTGGGGGAGCTTAAGTAAAGAGGAAGGGGGGGGGGTAGACGTAACGCGATGCTTTACGAAACGGCTCGCTTGGCCCGTCATTGCGGCCGGTAAGTTATATATGCCGGTACAAAAGCCGCCGGCTCGTTTATTGCTTTGCGCGAGTCCGTCGTCTACCTACCGCTGCAGGTACTTTTACACGAGTATAAAGTTTCGTTTTGCTTAAAACTACGAGTATACGCACATCTGCTTGCTGATTGTTGTTACTTTTTGCACATGGAACGTTTTTAAACGTATAGTCTTTGATGTCTTGATTTTCGATAGATTCGTTTTTCCCCGTTTTAACGCACTTTTTTTCGGCTTCTAATCCGATGAATATTTTAAATTGTTACACTGCCGATTGTAGCTATAGTTTACTAAAAAAGCTTTTTTTTTTGTTTATGTACTGTACAAAAAAACAATAGCCTGAAATTCTCAGAATTTGTACAAACTCAGCATTTTCACTTAACCATAGCTTTTTTCGTGACCTTTTACATTTTATACTACAAAACTTGACATATTTGTTTGTACTGTATAAGAAAAAAACCTTACCGAACGACTAATCCAAAAATCCAAATTCAACTCTAGCCCTCGCATGTTATTTTTGTTAAGAGCTTTTTGCGCTGACACTGTAAAAATCCCACTGTCCTACACTGAATACGTGTTGTCCACAAAAAAAAAAAAAAAAAGAAAATCATGCAAAAAATTTTTTCTAATCAAAGTTTCTTTTGTGAACCCAGCCGAAAAAGAGCAGCATGGAAAACCTCGGCTTCTCCGCGGACACGCAAAACGACGACCAAGTACGGGTTCTGACGCTGAACAAGGGAGAACACCAAGACGGCACGTTGTTTAAGCTCAAAAAAGGTACCCACGTACGCCCAATCACCTCTGTAAAGCCATCATTTTGCAATAAAATAAAAAAAAAAAACTGCAGGATGGATCGTCGAGTTCAGGCTGGGAGCCTCGCTCCTTGGGCGCAGCGTGACCGTTTTCACGAACCATCCTCCGATGAGCGGCAGTCCGTTTGAGAGGTGCACCTACTATCCTCTGCCCTGGAACCACGAGTCCGCTTTTTTGCGCACTCTACTGGCCGGCTCTTTTCACTATTACATTGCTGAGACGAGGTTCGATTTTTTTTTTTTTCTTTTTTTTACTATTTGTATAGTTTTCATAAAACAACGCAATGATATGAGATTTTTCGCACACAGACACTGTATAAGCATCATGTGCTACACATTAATTTTTTGAGCAGCTTTTTTTATTTGAAATCGTGAAATACCCAATTGTTACCAATGTAATTTAAAGAATTATCGGTATGGCACAAGTTTTAAGCTTTGCTCTAAAGTAATAAAAAGAGTCGCGTTCGATTCCTTGCAACAACTTTTTTTTAGTACTTACCTCAATGGCTTTTTTATAAATGTTTTTCCATCACCTATCAGTGCCATAGCTCAATTTTTTTAGTACAGTATAGTGTTCATCCGAGTATCTCGAGTAATTTAAGATTTAATATTTAATGTTGCCAACCCAATTATTAATTAATCCAAAACAAATATTATAAACGAGATACATAAAAATAGAATAAATAAAAAAACTCTGTAAGAGATGAGCTTGTGTGGATATTATTATGTTAAAAACGTAAATACTCCATTTGGAGAGTTGAACTGTATTGTGGTAAAAGATAAAGAATTTTTTGCATCGAGTGCGTGCATTTTTGTACAGATTAATGTTTTTGTAAATACGTAGAGTTCTATTGTACTGAATTTATTTAGTTGTATATACATATTTAAAAAAAAACAGCAATGATTAAATAATGTTTGGCTGGAAAACATAAATTTCACGCACAGTGAAGACGAAAAGGCTGGAAAAGTCGTCGCGTCGGGTTACCTGCTCGTCGATCCCGAGCTAACGGTGGGCGCGGACAAGGAGCCTCTGCCGCTGGACTGCCTACAATGCCACACCGTACTTTCCAAGCTGATGGGACCCTTCTCCACTTGGGAAGACAAGCTGAGAGTCTCTTACGAGGCTGGGTACAACATGATTCACTTCACACCAGTGCAGGTAATGGATTTTCCACGGATTTTGGTTTCATTTGTACTGTACAGAGCGATTTACTAAGATTTTTTTTTCTTCCCCAGGCACTCGGAGGATCCAAATCAGCGTACAGTCTGAGTGACCAGTTGAAGCTCAATCCCTCGTTCCACGAGCCGAGTAGGGAGACGACATTCGAAGATGTGGAAAAGTTGATAAAGAAAATGCGCCAAGAATGGAAGGCAAGCGAGTCATTCCTTGTTTCCATGAGACGATATTATTTTCAATAAGGTTTCTGTTCTCGCATGTATAGGTACTGAGTATCTGCGACATCGTGCTGAACCACACGGCAAACGAGAGCCCGTTCCTGACGAACAATCCCGAGTGCACGTACAACTGCGCCAACTCGCCCCACCTCCGGCCGGCGTACCTCTTGGACGCCATCTTGTTCGAGATGACCGTGCAGGTTGCCGCGGGCGAGTGGGAAAACCGGGGCATTCCGTCCATCGTCGAAACCGAGGATCACTTGAACGTACGTGGTGTTTTTGCGATACTTACTTTTCCCGCGCCAAAGCTCATTTTCAATCAAATGAAAAATCTCCCGCAGTCGATACGGCACGCCTTGCACACTTACTTCCTGCCGCTGGCGAAGATTCAGGAGCTGTTCGTCGTGGACGTTGACGAAATCGTAGCCGAGTTTCTGAACATTGCTCGTGGCCAAATTCCCGAAGACGAGGCCGCGCTCCTCAAGGACAAAAGTATCTCGGTCCTCAGGGACCCCGAGTATCGCAGGCTGAAGTCCAGCATAGACATGCACCTGGCCCTGAAGCTTTACAACACTTACCGGTAAGACTAGGGTACTTTTTTGATCTCGTTGTGGACGGCTGGGATGTACGTGGGTTTTTTCACGTTTCAGGGCTGACTGTTTCGACGAGGATAGCCGACTGAAAAAGTGCGCCGAAGAACTCAGGAGTAAACTTCAAGAGCTCAACGATGCCATTGCCAACGAGGTGCGAAACAATCTCAACGCTGCTGTGGAAAACTCCATTGCTGGAATACGATACTTCCGAGTGCAAGCGGATGGACCGAGGCTGAAGGAAATCAGCGAGAGGAGTCCCCTCGTGCCGAGGTATCGAAGCAATCACGTGTCGGTTTGGAGTAAATTATTAAAATTGACGTCGATTTCGTAGGTACTTCACGGATTATGGTACTCCCCGGTCGTTTGTCGAAAGAGAGGAGATCATGTTCTCGGACAAAAGTTGCTACTTGATGGCTCACAATGGGTGGGTCATGAACAGCGACCCGCTGAAAAACTTTGCCGATCCCGACTCCCACGTTTACACTCGGAGAGAGCTGATAGCGTGGGCTGACAGCGTGAAGTTGAGGTAATTGTTTTTTTTTTCTTTCTCTCTTTTAATCGTATCGTACGTGGTCAAACGGCTTCTTTGTCTCCCAGATACGGTGACAAGCCAGAAGATTGTCCGGCTCTTTGGCAACGTATGACAAAGTACGTCCAGCAAATGGCAAAAATTTTTGATGGCGTCAGACTCGACAATTGCCACTCCACGCCTATTCCGGTTGCAGAGGTGAACAAAAAAAATTTTTTCTCCCCTATCTTGATTAAGAGTGGCTCGACGATGTGTTCAATGTTGTTTCAGTACTTGTTGGATGCCGCCAGAGCAGTCAAGCCCGATTTGTTCGTCGTTGCCGAGCTCTTCACGAATTCAGATCAAAAGGACAATATATTCGTCAACCGGCTTGGAATCACGTCGCTGATCAGAGGTAAAAGTCGCTAGAAATTTAAGAATATATTTTCGAAAGCTTTCCACACTAGAGAATAAAATGTGTACTTATTGTAGAGGCCATGTCAGCGTGGGACAGTCACGAAGAGGGCCGCTTGGTTTACCGGTACGGAGGCGAGCCGGTCGGCGCATTCATCCAATCGCGGCACCGGCCTTTGGTGCCGAGTATAGCGCACGCTCTGTTTCTCGATCAAACCCACGATAACCCGAGCCCTGTGGAAAAGCGTAGTCTATTTGATTTGATGCCCAGCGCCGCGCTGGTGTCCATGGCCTGTTGTGCCAGTGGCAGCAACCGCGGATACGATGAACTTGTTCCTCATCATGTAATAGGACTACTCGTTTTTTTTTTTTTTTTTTTTTTTTTAAGTATGTGGCTTATGATTTTCATTATTGCAGATCCACGTTGTTGACGAGGATAGGCAGTACACGTCGTGGACGGATGACGAAAAATTGGCGGTGGAAAACGTCAAGTACGTGAGCGCGAACTCGGGTATTATAAAAGCTAAAAAGGCTTTCAATGATTTGCACTTCTGGCTTGGAAAAAATAACTTCCCGCAGGTGAGTAAAGGTTTATTGCAACATGTTCACACATTAACTTCGTTTCGATTGCATTTGAGGAAAAATATTTTGTTCACCACTTGAGGTCTTTGTCGATCAAATGGACGTCGATATCGTTGCTGTCACGAGACACTCGCCCACGACTCACCAGAGCGTTGTACTTGTTGCATTTACGGCTTTTCAACATCCAGATCCAAATGCGACGGATTTGAGGAGACACGTCCGACCCCTGAGGGTCGAAGGTGTGATCGAGGAAATCATTCTTGAATCCACTTTGGTACATGAGGGGGTCAAGTAATGAATACGTTATTTATGAAAATTGCGTGTATTATTCTTCGTAAGAAAAAAAAAAAAAAAAAAAGAATTCAACGTACAACTCACTGTTTCAGAAATGGCGTCTCACCCTTTCGTCATCCGGAAAAGTTTGTCAAGAGCAAGGAATACATTAATGGTTACTCCGAGTACAAAGTCAGTGTTCGCGAGCACATTCAGGTTTGTGATTCCAGCATTGTGGAGAAAGTCGATTCCGGAGATCCAAAAATCACGCAGTTGAACTTTGTCAACTTCCAACCTGGCTCTGTGATAGCCATCAGGTAAAACATACAGATCACAATTTCTTCTTGTACCTACTTGCGAGTGAAATTTACCAATAATCCGATTCCTAACGTTTTCAGAGTGTCACTCCACGCGAATACAAAGCCAGCTCTCGATAAGATGAACGACCTCATACACAGTCTTACGTCCACCGATAACTCGGATTTGCGCTCAATCGTGTCCCGGATGAGTTTTGCCGATCTCAACCGAGCGCTTTATCGATGCGATGAAGAAGAGCGAGACGAAACTGCCAACAAATTCGGCGTTTACGCAATACCTGGCTACGGGCCATTGGTTTATGCCGGAATACAAGGTAGTTTTATTTTAGTTTTCAATTTTTTTCATATCAGGTGTGATGCGTAAATAAATACATTCGTTATCAGGTGTTATATCGCTACTCGCCGACATAAGAGCTCACAATGATCTTGGCCATCCTCTGTGCGCCAATCTTCGCCAAGGCAATTGGTTGATTGGTACGTTCTCATATAGCGTATCTCGATTCATTAAGCGCGACGATACAGTGTACTCGAAACATTAAACATGTTAATTTCAGATTATACTTGGCAACGGCTCAGAGAGAACGAAGGCACGTTCGCTCTAAGTGAATGGCTAGAGCAGGCTTCGGAGCCGTTCAAGTTGATTCCTCGTTACTTGGTGCCAAGTTACTTCGATGTGATGATTGTTAACGTATATTTCATCCTAATCGAACACTGTTTCGCTTCGATGTCAGAGTATGTATCGCGAAACATTTGATATGTATCCACATAGATACCCAAGTGGTTTCGAGCATCGTTAAATAATCAAAGGTTTCTTTAGTTTCGTGAGGGAAGGCACCGATTTTACGAGACTTCTGTCACTTGTTTCCTTGCAAGTGGGTGGTATTGTGAAATCCGCACAGCTGCCGGAATTGTCGCCGAATTTGGATCCACCGAAACCAAAAGTTTGTGAAATCGATGGCAAACAAGAGCAAGAGTGTCTGACGCTCTCTGCTGGACTGCCTCACTTTACGGTGGGATACATGCGCAATTGGGGAAGAGATACCTTCATAGCCCTCCGTGGCTTGTTTCTCCTCACAGACAGACACGAGGAGGCTCGATTCATTATTTTGGGCTTTGCAGGCACGTTACGTCACGGACTGATCCCAAATCTCTTGGATAAAGGAATCAACGCTAGGTACTTGTCAGATGGTTTTTCATTGTGAAACACAAATTCGTGATGCATTTGGTTGTAAGTATATGGTAATAATAACGAAATTTTCAGATACAATTGTCGAGATGCCGTTTGGTGGTGGTTGTACACCATTCAATGTTACGTAAAAGAAGTTCCCGACGGTATTAACATTTTGTCGGACAAAGTATCTAGACTGTACCCAACGGATGACTCCCCAGCACTGCCAGCCGGCAAAGTGGTTCGTTCTATTTGAGATTTAATTGAAACACCTTTTTAAATTCTTCTTTTGCAATGATATGAAAAACAATGAATTTCCCGTTACAGGATCAGCCTCTCCACGACGTGATGCAGGAAGCCCTGTCGGTACACTTTCAAGGCCTGTGCTTCCGCGAGCGTAACGCCGGCCGGCGAATCGACGAACACATGACCGACCGAGGATTCAACAATCAGATTGGAGTGCATCCAGAAACGGGTTTTGTATTTGGTGGCAGTGATGCCAATTGCGGCACTTGGATGGACAAAATGGGCTCGAGCGAGAAGGCTGGTAATAAGGGCAAACCAGCCACACCCAGGGACGGCTCCCCTGTTGAAATCGTGGGTCTGTGCCACAGCACACTACTGTTTTTGGCAGAGCTGCACAAACAGAACCTCTTCCCTTACGGAAAAGTGGAACGAAAAAGTCGGGATGGTTAGAAATGCCAGTGCTACTACTCATTCGCCAAGTGATACAAAAATAATAGCTTTTTTCCATAACGTTGTTTCGAACTGCATTGTTACAGGCGTTGAAATCACTTGGAGCTACAAACAGTGGGCTGACAGGATAAAGGAAAACTTTGAAATGTACTTTTACGTAAACGAAAAACCGACCGAAGATGACTTGAAGCCGGAATTGATCCATCGCCGAGGAATTTATAAAGACACTCATGGAGCTTCACAACCATGGGCCGATTACCAATTGAGGCCTAACTTTCCAGTGGCGATGGTCGCTGTGAGTAATTTTTCCACCCTCTAACGATTTAGATTCATACATGTAGGAGGCAGACAGTTAATCGCTTCCGAATTTTCTCACGTGCTTAGTCTCCTGAGCTGTTCAATCCAGCACACGCCTGGACGGCCTTGAAAAAGGCCGAGGAGATCCTTTTGGGGCCGTTGGGTATGAAAACGTTGGACCCGGCAGACTGGGCCTACGATGGTTTCTACAACAACTCCAACGACTCGAACGACCCCAAGCTCGCCCACGGCTGGAACTACCACCAAGGTCCCGAGTGGCTCTGGCCGATTGGATACTTCTTACGAGCGAGGCTACACTTTGCCCCCCTCGTTGGAGGTGAGGCCGAGCTGAGGCGCACTATCGCATCCACGGAGACTATTATCTCGAGACACCTTACCGAAGCTTCTACTAACCACTGGCGTGGTCTACCCGAGCTCACCAATCGCGATGGAGAGTACTGCCACGACAGTTGTCGCACGCAGGCTTGGAGTACCTCGGCTATTCTCGAGGTAGGTAGGACCAAGGATATTTTTAAGATATGAAACCACCCACGGTGGTTTCTACGGTCAGTTAGGGCAAATTGTAATCATTACAGAGCTAGTAATCCATAATTACTTTAGCGACATGTTTAACTCATCAGCAACTTGATATTTGCAGGTCCTCCACGAATTGAGCAGTCTAAAAAAGGAGCTCGGTCTTCTTACAAACTGATGCAACTCCGCGTGTGTTCGCCATCAATCCCATCAGCACCCGCACCTAGATCATTGCACCATAAGCCTAGACAATCAGCACGAGGACGCGTCCGCGAGCCGCGAGTTGGCCTTCTTAATGAGCACCCGGAGAGCCAGCAGAAGCAGCAGCGGTTGCGACGAGTCCTCTAGCCACCAATATCAACTACTACCCATGCACACGGAGACACACGCATCCTTTCATCGAAACAGCCTCGAAGATGTCCCACCACCGCCCAGTCCCTCATCCTTATCTTCTCTCTTCGAGCAATTTCAACACCAGCGTTTCATCCCGTCCGATCTTTTACTCTTAAACGGTTCGATCGAGCACCCGACGAGCAGCGAGATTGAGTTAGAGAGCTCACCCGAGTGGTCAACGAGATACAACGTGAGCAGTCCAGTGTACAGTGACCGGTACATACGCGGAAATCAGCCTCTCCTGGCCAAGGAAAGGTACCTGCTACAGACGAGCCGAGCGAGCGTCGTATCAAAGTTCTCGGTTCCAAGCAGTAGCGAGGACGAGCCGGCCGACTTTATGCCGGTCTACAAGCTGGAAAAACCCAACGCTGCCGGCATATTCTACAATGCTGGGCCCATGCTGGGTGACGAAGCCGATCTCAAGTCCTGTCTCTGGCCGAGTATTGTGCTCGTAGATGGTCCACAGCGACAATCGTTTCGCAGTGCCAATAAAACCGGCAAAGTGACCGGCGTCCGGTGCCGGCTTCTGGACAAAGGTTACAGTCGAATATCCGAGAGAGGCGCGTCGAACAACAAGGGCAGCGCGGCTCTCGACTTCAAGCTCAATATCGTCGACTATGAACTCGTGACTTGCAACTGGACTGCTGGTCTGGCTGATACAACTTCCCCTGTCGGAGGAATCGCGGAGGATGCGCAGAACGAACAAAATCACTGTACAAGTCTGCTGATGCTCGAGCCGCTTCTGTTTGTACAGCCAATAGACAGAACGACCGACAGGAGTGCGAGAAACGTTAAAAGGCGTCTCGCGCACTCTGAGCAGATCAAACTCGCGAGAATCATCGTGGCTTACGCTGTGGCTTTCTTTATACTGATGAGCATAACCTTTTACGTCGTTTACTTCGCTTGATGCGCGTTTATACGCGAGCGAGTGCAACGAATTCGACTTATTCGAATCTTTTATGTCGAAAAACATATATTTTTTTAGGTCTTTACTCTTGCGAACGTAAAGACGTCGGTATTTTTTGGAGGAAAGTATGAATAGAGAGTCGCTATAGGCTCGATCGAGATTTTAAGAGGTTTGATCAACAGATGATTGATCGATTGAATTTTCGCTTTCCGTTATCGCAAAGACTGCGGTTAATTTGAATTTGAGATTGATTTTACTTCAACTAACTTATTCGTTTTCTCTGTGACAACCCAATAATTTTTTTAGCTGGAATATAAGTTCACCTAATGATGTAAAGATTTTAAGAGCACAATTGGAAACATTAAACGTTGCAAGAATTTTTATGATATGGTGAGTTGAAAATCAGTGTATTGTTGACAAATATAAATGGTAATCAAGATCACATGATTTTTAAAAAAGCACCCATGGATTTATGGTTTCATGTATTTTTTTTTATCAATTAGATTTTACGACAGATATATGAATATGACGTTCATACATTTGATGTTTTATAATTTACTAAGCTGTAAAATTATTCATTTTAAGTTTTATGAACTGAAAATCTTGTTAAATGTTAGCTTAATACCGTTGAAAATTTTATAATCACACGAACTGTGTATATAAAAAATTTTAATTAGAAAAAAAAAATCAATAAATCATGTGATCTTGTTTTTGTTATAGCACTCAAATTAGTGTTGTATCATCAAATTTTGAGTTAAAATAACATGAATACTTGTTTTATAGGTAACCCATATTAAAGATATATTTTACTGTTACTACTGAGTGTGAAACATTCAATGTTATGTCTGCGGAAAAAAATATGTATATGTGAAATAAAGTATAAAAAATATTTTAAGTAAAACTGGTTTTTTTTTTTAATAGATCTAACTACCCATAAATACTGAAGATTTCTTTTTTTTTTTAGTATAAATAAATTTGTATTTTAGTTGAACAACTATAAGTTGTCAATGGCGATTAATAAATGTAAGATTATGTTTTATTCGAAAATTAATATGAAAGCTTGATCGAAACAATGATTTACACAATTATAGTAAGTATAAAATATATAAAGATCTTATTTAATATTGAATTAACAAATAGTTTGGGTTATTGGTTGGCCAAATTTTTTTTCCTTTTCAAATAAATAATTTCATGTTACGAAAAAAATTTTTGAAATTACAAGTCAAAACAACTTGAAAAATTTTCCTAACAATCTAACTTGTGGTTGATACGTTACGAGTACAAAATTTTTTATTCATGAATTCAGTGGTATTATTAAAGGTGAAAAAAATTAAAATTTCGCCTCGAAGAGATGTTTCTTTATTCAATAATTTGGCTCATGTCGGTCGCATAATCTAAAAAATATCACAACTAACAGCAACAATTTAAAATATTTAAAATAAAATAATTTGGCGAAATATTCATGTAGAGAAAAATAAATGTAAATACAGAAAAATTAAATTTATTATAAATTATCTGTTTTATTAAGTGTAAGGATACCGAAAAACTAAATACAAAGCTTTGTAAAAATTGAAAACATTGTATATCGACGGGCTAGAGGCAAGTATATAATTTTTATTATTATTATTATTTTAGGTATGATAGGTAATTTGTAAAGTATCTAAATCCTTTAACTGAAAATCTGGACTTGCTCTTTAATGTCTGAGCTAGCACTTTTTTTCCATTAAGAGTCGAAAATTCTTTTTTTTTATTTATTTACCTGTTAAACGTGAGAATGAAAATTTTAATCTAGACTCGAAGGCCAAGCTTAACAGGGCACCGCACAAGAATTCTTAAGTTCTATTATAGCCATCGTTAGTCTCGATAACAGTGTGAGACTTTTTTCTTACACATGTAAATGTATGAGATATCTGCAGCTGTAATAAAATGTTTCAAAAAATTTTAAGTTTGTACAAACCATTCTGGAAAAAAAATGTCCAATATTTTTGCTGAGCTAGATTATATTTTATTAAATCTCTGGACACAACATAACTTATAGTAATATTTATAATTGTTTTTGTAAAGACACTAATAAAATTAAATTTAAACGACTATATTATTTAGATGTTTTAAAAATTTTACATTTAACAGCCTACTTAAATAATAAGGACCATAGAACTTAAAAGTACACCAAGTTATTTAACATTAACACGATTATGCACAATTCACGAATAAAAATTTTTTTTCCTACAAAAATTTTGTTATTGACTGGATCCATTGGTGGAATACTTTATCAACCAGATTCCATTTGACTTGCTTTTAAACAATATTTCTATTTAATTTAACATAAAACTTAATTTAATTAAGCAAAAATTTTGATCTACATTTTAATTACATCACATATAAATTTTATAATTTTTCCACAGTAAAATTAAAAACATAATTAAAAATCAGCACTGATAGTAAAGATTATTAATATTTATATAACGGTAGGATTCAGGACTAATAAATGCTTTATAACATCTCAAACACATTTTTCAACAACATTTATCAACAATGTATGGTTGTTATTGTCGACATTCATCTTCCCCTTTAATATATTTGTTAAATAACCATTAATGATCGAATGTTAATAGTTTCACATGGAAATTCAAATACGAATAATCTTTTATTTTCAGTCATTGCAAATTAATTTATCAAAATCATGCATAAATCATTGTCACGGAAAACAATTAGTGGTCTGACAATAGAGACACTTTTTGCTTGGCAAGCATGACTCGCTGGACTCTTTCACGCGATTTCTCAAATGTCATCAAACAAGCCTCTCGGCGGAGGACCCACCCGACTGCTACTGCCCGAAAACGTCTTAAAATTATCCGTCGTGAAATCTGAGTAGTCCTCGGTGTGGTATCTACCGTCATGGACGAAGCTATTATAGTTGGCTCCGTAATTGTCGTTGGTGTACGAGTGAGATCCAACTGCGGTGCTACCGCTGCCACCCCCACCGCTACTGTATTCCGTCGTGGGCTCGAAGTCGCGCAACAAGCCGGCGCGTGCCGATTCGGTGGAATCATCCCTTCTCAAGGATCGGACTACAAACAGTTTTTATTAATTACTTGTGCATTTTTTTTTTTTTTTCAGTAATGTTCCATCAATTTTCATTCAAGTGTTTCAAGCGGAATGATGATGAATACAAACGTGTAAAAGATGGTAACATATAACATTCACAGAGAACAATTAAATTATGATTTTATTTTTAACTGATGTATGAGTCCACGATCTTAAGTTTTTTAAGTTTTAGATTATGTTATCAGTATCTACCTCTTTAATTTTAACTTGACAGTGTCTCTGAATTCGTACTATTTTACATATTTCATTTTTTTCTCTACTTATCTGTACATGTATCGTACTTATTATCTCTGCGTTTTATTATTCTATAATTAGTAGTCTAAACAATCGTAACTTTATCATATTAAAGCTCTACTTTTTCAACTTTTATCTTGTAATGCATCATTGCATTTTTATTTCTTATGTATCTTTATACCTATACATCTATAACTTTGTATCTCTTGAGTTTTTTACGTTTCATTACTGTGTAATTACTTTTTTTTTTACATACATTAACTTGTTGAAAGGAAGTATGAAAAAAACAGTAAAGTGAAAAAATCATAAATATTTATTTATTTTACTTATCAACTATATATTCTTACAATTTTTTTTTTTTTTTTTCATAAACTATAGAAATGGAACACAACGTAAAAAAATTGTCGTAAGCTATATGAACGCACTTATTTAATTAGTACACAAACAATTTTTATTTTTTTATACAACTATTTAACAAATTTTTGATACCTTTATAATTTTGTACAACAATATACATTTTCATCAGAAGGTTTCAGAATTTTGTTTATGATTGAAACATTTCAAAATGAAACTTTGTTTTGAATGATTAAAAGAGGTGTTTATTTTGAGTAATTAAATTAGCAATCAAGGAATACTATCACATTAATATTACACATTACGTATGTCACATACGATAGGTTTGAAGCATTAATCGCGAATATAAAGTCACTGAAACTGCTCAACAACAGGTAAATCTATAAAAGGAGGCCCCGTGAAAGTAGCGGAGACTATGATTAGTATATACTACTATAGCACCAAGACAGTTAGTCCATATTTTAACAAACTGCCTAGTTTGAATTGCGTATTGAAAAGCGCCTGTTTAAAATAAACTGCTCAGACTCACCCTAAACAATACACAAAGTAACCACATGGAAAGCGAAATTATCCAATTAACAGTAGAGTACAACCTAGAGTCCCTAGTTGAGTGAGAAAAAGTTGACAAGCAGAACTTTTTTATGATAAAAATAGAGTACCGATTGGGGTTTTCGTCCGTGAAAATGTTAGAGATGCTGTCAGTGTATCGAGAAGAGCTAGACCAACTTATTGTTGAATAGCTGACTTCGTAAAATATTCCGTATATTTTAATGATGACGGTGAGCCATTATTTATTGAATATTACTTTAATCCCATTTCATGAAATAGATGAGGCTTCTAAACTGATTATTGGGTGTGTGGGAACATTATTATTATCAGCTGATCCCACTTCTATGTTTAATGACAATGGTGTGACAAATGGCATGGGTGCTGTAGCTAGCATTTTTAAAATTGAATTTAATGCAAATCTTGTCAGTGAATTTCCAAGAACCACTTCAACCAGTAAACATCTTCATTTAATCTTAAAGAATTAATACTTTACGTAAATGCATTATATACAGTCTTTTGTTTTTTACCTACGTACATTCCATGATGTTAATTTTTAATGAAAAATTGTTCACTTAATTATTTTTGTAAATTTTTAATTATGCAATTAGTTTTCATCGCTCCGCTTGCAGTGTTATGTTGTGTCCTAACACTTGCATAGTTGCCCAGAGGATGGCGTCGGCATGAAGTCAAAATATTGGCAGTTTTGTTAATTATTGAAATTAAGTAATGCTCGATGTAACACTTCGTATACTGTCTCATTACTGACTTTACGTAAATGTTTGAAGACTGATATATTTCATTCTTTAATTGATGAATATTTCAATATTTTATATTAAAAGAAGTTTTTACCAATTTTTAAAATGTTTTTAGATACGATAATATTTGAAACGTTAGTGAAATGTTTAAATAATCAAGACGCACCATACCACTGATTGTGTATGTTGTCTTATTTAATTATAATGGTTACAAAGGAGCAAAATGAATTTATTAACTTAAATTGACTTTAGAGATATTTCCAAAATTAACATTTTTCATCGAATCATTAAAATTATTTATGAGGAACGAAAGAAAAAAGATTACGAGGAACTCAAAAAGGGGGGGCGGTACAATGAGAAGTTAATTTATGAATTAGATTGTGCAAATGCCCCACTAGTAGAATCACTAAAAGGCAACAGTGATTGTTACCATTACGATTCCTTATGCACTTATGATTGAGTTATCTGCTAATAAAGTTTGCATTCATATTATTGTGGTACAGGGGTCACTATAATCATCTGATTTCTAATGACCTCGCTGTACGCTGGATGCTTTACCAGCTTTGCTACGGTATCATTACCAGATATATTTTTTTTTTTCAAGGAACTCAAGAAAGGGGGCGGTACAATGAGAAGTTAATTTATGAATTAGATTGTGCAAATGCACCACTAGTGGAATCACTAAAAGGCAACAGTTATTGTCACCAGTACGATTCCATATGCACTTATGATTGCGTTAACTGCTAATAAAGTTTGCATTCATATTATTGTGGTACAAGGGTCACTATTTTTATCTGATTTCTAATGACCTCGCTGTACTCTGGATGCTTTACCAGCTTTTCGACGGTATTGTTACCAGTTATCAATTCCGTATCTTCAAAAATGGCAAGGCTATCGCTTTATCTGACAGCATTTATTATTATTTCAATGTATGCAGGCTGTTTTACAAACTTTGCTATAGTTTTAATACCACACATTCCATTTAGAAATGTGCATGAATTTCTAGAGGACGAAACGTATCAACTAATGATTTTGAAAAACTCTGATGATTTTAAGTGCTTTTCAGTAATTAAATCAAGTTTCAACCAAAAGTATTATTTTCATTATACTTAAAAACCTTATCCTATGACGTTTTATCAGAGCTCAATGAACAATATCAACAACGAACTAAGATTGTTTTTACAGGATGAAAATAGTCTACCTACGACCCAAAAAGATGCTTCAAAGCAGCTGATGTAAAATATTGAGTTTCTGTGTTGGTTGTTTTTAAAAACATTAAACAAGGTAATGTCTTTCACTATAATATATAAGAATTGTTTCTTACATTTATTCGTATACAATTTTGTAACTTTACTTGAAATGGTGGTAAAACTGTTTGTTGAGGGATACTTATTTGCGATTCTTGAGTAAAAAGAGATTTTTAAAATGGATATCAATTTTATGGAAGTGATTAATATATGTAAGTGTGTGGGCGCGCTCACGTGAATGTGTGTCCATGTGTAAGTGTAAGTCAAGCTTACCAAATTACAGAAATTTTAAAAATTTTTGAAAGCTATAAAGAGTTAATGAATAAAAATCGATTACTTATCGGCACAGAAATCATTCGAAATTTTTTTTATAATTTCTGGTATAACGGAAATCCGGAACTGTTCATTTCCATTGTGAAATCTTAGCTATTCCACTAGGTAATTCCAGAAAAAAAGGTATAGCTTTGATTAAAGGAGATCCACTTCTTTAATTTTTAAATCATCAGTTAGTATTTCAAGTAAAAACCATTGTCTTAGTATTGAAACATTATTTGTTTTCAGCATACAGAAGTTTCGAGAGAATGGAATAATATCTCGAGCATGGAAGGAAACTTTTTGCACTATTCGTATTAAAGAAGGGGGTTTATTTACATCCTTCGGTTTTACTAAGGTTGCCCCACTATTTGTATTTTTATTAAGTGGATTTGTCCTTAGTTCGATCGTATTGTTATATGAGAAATGTCAGAGACGTATTGTACTGGATTTAGTGAGGAAACGATGTAGAAAAATCAAAAAAATTAAGCAACCGAAGAAAACCAACGACTTAACAAAAAAGGATGATATATTTTGTATTTACAAGGAACTCAAGAAGAAGGGCGGTACAATGAGAAGTTAATTTATGAATTAGATTGTGCAAATGCACCACTAGTAAAATCACTGAATTCAACAGTTATTGTTACCAGTACGATTCCATGTGAACTTATGATTGAGTTATCTGCTAATAAAGTTTGCATTCATATTATTGTGGTACAGGGGTCACTATTTTCGTCTGATTTCTAATGACCTCGCTGTACACTGGATGCTTTACCAGCTTTTCTACAGTATCATTACAAGATAAATTATGTATTTACGAGGAACTCAAGAAAGGGGGCGGTACAATCATAAGTAAATTCATGAATAAGATTGTGCAAATGCACCACTAATAGAATCACTAAAAGGCAACAGTGATTGTTACCATTACGATTCCATATGCACTTATGATTGAGTTATTTGCTAACACAGTTTGCATTCATATTATTGTGGTACAAGGGTCACTATTTTTATCTGATTTCTAACGACCTCGCTGTACCCTGGATGTTTTACCAGCTTTTCTACGGTATTGTTACCAGTTATCAATTCCGTATCTTCAAAAATGGCAAGGCTATCGCTTTATCTGACAGCATTTTTTATTACATCCATTTATGCGGGCTGTTTTACAAGCTTTGCTATAGTTTTAATACCACACATTCTATTTAGAAATGCGCATGAATTTCTAGAGGACGAAACATATCAACTGATAATTTTAAAAAACTCTAATGATTTAAAGTACTTTTAGGTAATTTAATCAAGTTTCAACCAAAAGTATTATTTTTATTATACTTAAAAACCTTATCCTATGACGTTTTATCAGAGCTCAATGAACAATATAAACGACGAACTAAGATTGTTTTTGAAGGTTAAAATTATTCATCTTACAACCTAAAAAGATGCTTTGAAGCAGCTGATGTAAAATATTGAGTTTCTGAGTTGGTTGTTAGAAAAACATTTAACAAGGTAATGTCTTTCACCATCATATATAAAAATTGTTTCTTACATTTATTCGTATACAATTTTGTAACTTTACTTGAAATGGTGGTAAAACTGTTTGTCGAAGAATACTTATTTGCGATTCTTGAGTAAAAAAAGATTTTTGGAATGGATATAAATTGTATAGAAGTGATTAATATATAAGAGTGTGTGGGCACGCTCACGTGTTTGTGTGTGTCCATGTGTAAGTGTAAGTCAAGCTTACCAAATCACAGCAATTTTAACAATTTTTGAAAGCTATAAAGAGTTAATAAATAAAAATCGATTACTTATCGGCACAGAAATCATTCGAAATTTTTTTTATAATTTTAGGTATAACGGAAATCCGTAACTGTTCATTTCCATTGTAAAATCTTAGCTTTTCTACTAGGTAATTCCTGAGAAAAAGGTTTAGCTTTGGTTAAAGGAGGTGCACTTCTTTAATTTTTAAATCATCAGTAAGTATTATTAAGTAAAAACCATTGTCTTAGTATTTAAACATTATTTTCTTTTAGCATACAGAAGTTTCGAGAGAAGGAAATAATATCTCGAGCAAGGAAGGAAACTTTTCGCACTATTCGTATTAAAAAAGGAGTTTCATTCACATCCTTCGGTTTTAATGAGGTTGCCCCACTAATTGTATTTTTGTCAAAAGGATTTGCCCTCAGTCTGATCGTATTGTTATATGAGAAATGTCAGAGACGTATTGTACTGTATTTAGTGAGAAAACGATGTAGAAAAATCAAAAAAATTAAGAAACCGAAGAAAACCAACGAATCAACAAAAAAGGATAATATATTTTGTATTTACAAGGAACTCAAGAAGAAGGGCGGTACAATAAGAAGTTAATTTATGAATTAGATTGTGCAAATGCACCACTAGTAAAATCACTGAATTCAACAGTTATTGTTACCAGTACGATTCCATGTGAACTTATGATTGAGTTATCTGCTAATAAAGTTTGCATTCATATTATTGTGGTACAGGGGTCACTATTTTCGTCTGATTTCTAATGACCTCGCTGTACACTGGATGCTGTACCAGCTTTTCTACAGTATCACTACAAGATATTTTATGTATTTGCGAGGAACTTAAGAAAGGGGGCGGTACAATCATAAGTAAATTTGTAAATAAAATTATGCAAATGAATAAGATGAATAAGATTGTGCGAATGTACCACTAGTAAAAACACTAAAAGGCAACAATTATTGTTACAATTACGATTCCATATGCATTTATGATTGAGTTATCTGTTAATAAAGTTTGCATTCATATTGTTGTGGTACAGGGGTCACTATTTTCATCTGATTTCTAACGACCTCGCTGTACCCTGGATGTTTTTACAGGGGTCACTATTTTCGTCTGATTTCTAATGACCTCGCTGTACACTGTATGCTTTACCAGCTTTTCTACAGTATCATTACAAGATAAATTATGTATTTACGAGGAACTTAAGAAAAAGAGCGGTACAATCACAAGTAAATTCATGAATAAGATTGTGCAAATGCACGACTAGTGGAATCACTAAGTGGCACTAGTGATTGTTACCAGTACGATTCCATATGAACTTATAATTGAGTTATCAGTTAATAAAGATTGCATTCATATTATTGTGGTAGAGGGGTCACTATTTTCATCTGATTTCTAATGACCTCGATGTACACTGGATGCTTCACCAGCTTTTCTACGGTTCCATTACCAGATATATTATGTAGTTACGATGATCTCAAGTAAGGGGGCGGTACGATGGGAAGTTAATTTATGAATTAGATTGTGCAAATGCACCACTAGTATAATCACTAAAAGGCAACAGTTATTGTTACCATTACGATTCCATATGAACTTATAATTGAGTTATCTGTTAATAAAGTTTGCATTCATATTATTGTGGTACAGGAGTCACTATTTTCATCTGATTTCTAATGACCTCGCTGTACACTGGATGCTTTACCAGCTTTTATACGGTATTATTACCAGTCATCAATTCTGTATCTTCAAAAATGGCAAGGCTATCGCTTTATCTGACAGCATTTATCATTATTTCGATGTATGCAGGCTGTTTTACAAGCTTTGCTATAGTTGTAATACTACACATTTCATTTAGAAATGCGCATGAATTTCTAGAGGACGAAACATATCAACTGATAATTTTAAAAAACTCTAATGATTTAAAGTACTTTTCGGTAATTAAATCTAGTTTCAACCAAAAGTATTATTTTTATTATACTTAAAAACCTTATCCTATGACGTTTTATCAGAGCTCAATGAACAATATAANTAGAGGACGAAACATATCAACTGATAATTTTAAAAAACTCTAATGATTTAAAGTACTTTTCGGTAATTAAATCTAGTTTCAACCAAAAGTATTATTTTTATTATACTTAAAAACCTTATCCTATGAGGTTTTATCAGAGCTCAATGAACAATATAAACGACGAACTAAGATTGGTTTTGAAGGATGAAAATAGTCTACCTACAACCAAAAAAGATGCTTTAAAGCAGCTGATGTAAAATATTGAGTTTCTGTGATGGTTGTTTTTAAAAACATTTAACAAGGTAATGACTTTTACTATAATATTTAAAAAATGTTGCTTACATTTATTCGTATACAATTTTGTAACTTTACTTGAAATGGTGGTAAAACTGTTTGTCGAAGAATACTTATTTGCGATTCTTGAGTAAAAAGAGATTTTTGGAATGGATATAAATTTGATGGAAGTGATTAATGTATGTGAGTGTTTGGGCGCGCTTACGTGTATGTGTGTGTCCATGTGTAAGTGTAAGTCAAGTTTCCTAAAGTACAGCAATTTTAACAATTTTTGAAAGCTATAAAGAGTTAAGAAATAAAAATCGATTACTTATCAGCACAGAAATTATTCAGATAATTTATTTATAATTTCAGGTATAACGGAAATCCGGAACTGTTCATTTCCATTGTAAAATCTTAGCTTTTCCACTAGGTAATTCCTGAAAAAAAGGTTTAGCTTTGGTTAAAGGAGATGCACTTCTTCAATTTTCAAATCATCAGTAAGTATTATTAAGTAAAAATCATTGTGTTAGTATTAAAACATTTTTTTTTTTTTGCATACAGAAGTTTCGAGAGAAGGGAATAATATCCCGAGCAAGGAAGGAAACTCTTCGCCCTATTCGTATTAAAAAAGGAGTTTCATTCACATCCTTCGGTTTCAATGAGGTTGCCCCACTATTTGTATTTTTATTAAGTGGATTTGCTCTCAGTCTGATCGTATTGTTATATGAAAAATGTCACAGACGTATTGTATTGTATTAAAGAAGAAAACTATGTAGAAAAATCAAGAAAATTAAGAAACTAAAAAAAACCAACGAACCAACAACAGAAGAATGATATATTATGTATTAACAAGGAACTCAAGAAGGGGGGCGGTACAATGAGAAGTTAATTTATGAATTAGATTGCGCGAATGCATTGTTAGTTAAATTACTAAAATAAAACAGTTATTGTTACCATTACGATTCCATACGCACTTATGATTGAGTTATCTGCTAATAAAGTTTGAAATTACATTATTGTAGTACAGGAGTCACTATTTTCATCTGATTTTCAATGACCTTGATGTATACTGGATGCTTTACCAGCTTTGCTACGGTACCATTACCAGATATATTATTTTTTTTCAAGGAAATCAAGAAAAGGGGCGGTGCAACGAGAAGTTAAATTATGAATTAGATTGTGCAAATGCACTACTAGTAGAATCACTAAAAGGCAACAGTTATTGTTACCAGTACGATTCCAAATGCACTTATGATTGAATTATCTGCTAATAAAGTTTGCATTTATATTGTTGTGGTACAGGGGTCACTATTTTCGTCTAATTTCTAATGACCTTGCTGTACACTGGATGCTCTACCAGCTTTGCTACAATATCATTACCAGATATATTATTTTTCTTCAAGGAACTCAAGAAAGGGGGCGGTAAAACGAGAAGTTAATTTATGAATTAGATTGTGCAAATGCACCACTAGTAGAATCACTAAAAGGCAACAGTTATTGTTACCAGTACGATTCCATATGCACTTATGATTGCGTTAACTGCTAATAAAGTTTGCATTCATATTATTGTGGTAGAGGGGTCACTATTTTCATCTGATTACTAACGACCTCGCTGTCCACTGGATGCTTCACCAGCTTTTCTACGGTTCCATTACCAGATATATTATGTAGTTACAAGGAACTCAAGAAGGGGGGCGGTACAATGAGAAGTTAATTCATGAATTAGATTGCAAAAATGCATTGTTAGTTAAATTACTAAAATGAAACAGTTATTGTTACCATTACGATTTCATACGCACTTATGATTGAGTTATCTGCTAATAAAGTTTGAATTTACATTATTGTAGTACAGGAGTCACTATTTTCATCTGATTTTCAATGACCTTGATGTATACTGGATGCTTTACCAGCTTTGCTACGGTATCATTACCAGATATATTATTTTTTTTTAAGGAAATCACGAAAAGGGGCGGTGCAACGAGAAGTTAAATTATGAATTAGATTGTGCAAATGCACTACTAGTAGAATCACTAAAAGGCAACAGTTATTGTTACCAGTACGATTTTAAATGCACTTATGATTGAGTTATCTGCTAATAAAGTTTGCATTCATATTGTTGTGGTACAGGGGTCACTGATTTCATCTGATTTCTAATGACCTCGCTGTACACCGGATGCTTTACCAGCTTTGCTACGGTATTATTACCAGATATATTATGTATATACGATGTGACGTGGTAGCTGAAGCTACCACGTCACTATATACCTATATTCTGGGCGAGTCATTGGCGGCTACCGAGTCCTATGATACTGTATATATTTTACATATGTATCGTTTAACAACACATTCTTAATGTGTGTTCTCGGTGCCGCGGACTACGAGCCAGAGGAGAGAGAAGGACCGAAGACCAGAAAAGGGATTGAAAGAGTGTGTGGTATGATTGGGTGAGCATGTGTGTAAGGTAGAGAAGGAGAGAGGGGCGAGGGCTCGACACAAGTCGGAGAGGTTTGAGCACCGAGCGGCCGCGTCAATTCCCGAGTTTTTGGAAACCTCCAATAATTTACCGGTTTTTAGGAGTGTTAGAGATTTTTCGTATTCACGGGAGGGGCGCGCGCATCTGTTGAAGTGCACTGCCATAACGCAGCAGTACCGCGAGAGCCATCAGAGAGAGCAGAGTCAAGGAGAGTTGTAGTAGCCACGATCGAGAGAACGCGGAGAGTGGGACGAGTATCCGCGAGAGCCATCAGAGAGAGCAGAGTAGGAAATAAAAATAGTAATAGTAGTGATAGCTAGGGAAGTGATAGGGCAGAGGAAGGGATTGCGGAGAGCGAGGTCAAGGTCAAGTGTGACGGGAGAGAGCAGCTGAGGTTAGGAAAAAGGGGAAGTTGCGAGAGACCATCAGACAAGGGCAACAAGCGGAGAGAACGGCCGAGCCGTCACGACGAGTGAGACGAATTCCAGGTAGTCGTAACCCACAAGGATCACCAGGAGGTAAGTGTACTGTAAATAGTGCACCGGGTGGTATACGGGATAGTGTTGGGACGATCCAAGCGGGCGCGGGTGAGTGTGTGTAAGCGTGGAAAAGGGGGTGTCGTGGTGGGTAGAGGTGGTGTCAGGTTGTAGGGCACCAGGAGTAAGGTCGAGAGACAAGAGGTGTAAGTGGGATTGTGTGCGAGCGTGTGCGTGTGAGTGAGAGATTTAGGTACGGGTCATCGCCAACTGAATAAAGGTTAAGGCCGGCGGAGGACGACCAGGAATTGCTCAACCCAGGACATCTACCTCGAGGACAGTGGAACCATATATATCTATTTATACAGAGATATACAAATACTTGGTTACACAATTTCAAGAGAGACAGAGAGAGAAAGTGAAAGGTGGGACTTGTAAAGAGTAGAGAAGGGAGAATAAATAGCGCACGCGCTGTGAAAGTGATACCAGTGAGTTATTTTTTTTGTAGTTAGTGCCCCGAAGTCCCCTTTTAGTTTCCTTTTTAGGAGTGTTCGGCGTTCCCGAGCCGAGCACCAGCGGCAGACCTCCCGGAGGAGAGGAATCCAGTGGAGAGGGACGAGGAGGAGTAAGTAAGCGAGTTTTGTGAGAGAATTCGGGACGGCTGTTTTCTCGGCTGAAAAATTCTCGTCACAACGAGGAACTCAAGAAAGGGGGCGGTACAATCATAAGTTAATTCATGAATAAGATTGTGCAAATGCACCACTAGTAAAAACACTAAAAGGCAACAATTATTGTTACCATTACGATTCCATATGCACTTATGATTGAGTTATCTGCTAATAAAGTTTGCATTCATATTGTTGTGGTACAGCGGTCACTATTTTCATCTGATTTCTAATGACCTCGCTGTACTCTAGATGCTTCACCAGCTTTCCTACGGTTTTATTACCAGGTATATTATGTATTTACGAGGATCTCAAGTAAGGGGACAGTACGATGAGAAGTTAATTTATGAATGAGATTGTGCAAATGCACCACTAGTATAATCACTAAAAGGCAACAGTTATTGTTACCATTACGATTCCATATGCACTTATGATTGAGTTATTTGCTAACACAGTTTGCATTCATCTTATTGTGGTACAGAAGTCACTATTTTTATCTGATTTCTAACGACCTCGCTTTACCCTGGATGTTTTACCAGCTTTTCTACGGTATTGTTACCAGTTATCAATTCCGTATCTTCAAAAATGGCAAGGCTATCGCTTTATTTGACAGCATTTATTATTATTTCGATGTATGCAGGCTGTTTCACAAGCTTTGCTATAGTTTTAATACCACACATTCTATTTAGAAATGAGCATGGATTTCTAAAGGACGAAACATATCAACTGATAATTTTAAAAAACTCTTATGATTTAAAGTACTTTTCGGTAATTTATCAAGTTTCAACCAAAAGTATTATTTTTATTATACCTAAAAACCTTATCCTATGACGTTTTATCAGAGCTCAATGAACAATATAAACGACGAACTAAGATTGTTTTTGAAGGATAAAATTAGTCATCCTACAACCTAAAAAGATGCTTTAAAGCAGCTGATGTAAAATATTGAGTTTCTGAGTTGGTTGTTAAAAAAACATTTAACAAGGTAATGTCTTTTACAATAATATATAAAAATTGTTTCTAACATTTATTCGTATACAATTATGTAACTTTACTTGAAATGGTGGTAAAACTGTTTGTCGAAGTATACTTATTTGCGATTCTTGAGTAAAAAAAGATTTTTGGAATGGATATAAATTTTATAGAAGTGATTAATATATGTGAGTGTGTAGGCACGCTCACGTTTATGTGTGTGTCCATGTGTAAGTGTAAGTCAAGCTTACCAAATCACAGCAATTTTAACAATTTTTGAAAGCTATAAAGAGTTAATAAATAAAAATCGATTACTTATCGGCACAGAAATCATTCGAAATTTTTTTTATAATTTCAGGTATAACGGAAATCCGGAACTGTTCATTTCCATTGTAAAATCTAAGCTTTTCCACTAGGTAATTCCAGAAAAAAAGGTTCAGCTTTGGTTAAAGGAGATGCACTTCTTTAATTTTTAAATCATTAGTAAGTATTATTAAGTAAAAACCATTGTCTTAGTATCTAAACATTATTTTTTTTTAGCATACAGAAGTTTCGAGAGAAGGGAATAATATCTCGAGCAAGGAAGGAAACTCTTCGCACTATTCGTATTAGAAAAGGAGTTTCATTCACATCCTTCGGTTTTAATGAGGTTGCCCCACTATTTGTATTTTTATTAAGTGGATTTGCCCTCAGTCTGATCGTATTGTTATGTGAAAAATGTCACAGACGTATTGTATTGTATTTAGTAAGAAAACTATGTAGAAAAATCAAGAAAATTAAGAAACTGAAGAAAACCAACGAATCAAGAACAAAAGAATGATATATTATGTATTTACAAGGAACTCAAGAAGGGGGGCGGTACAATGAGAAGTTAAATTATGAATTAGATTGCGCAAATGCACCGTTAGTTGAATCACTAAAATGCAACAGTTATTGTTACCATTACGATTCCATATGCACTTATGATTGAGTTATCTGCTAATAAAGTTTGCATTTACATTATTGTGATACAGGGGTCACTATTTTCATCTGATTTCCAATGACCTTGCTGTACACTGGATGCTTTACCAGCTTTGCAACAGTGTCATTACTAGATACGCCACTTTGAGATGTACATACAAGCAAAAATTACGGAAGCGCCTATACGCAATAATTACAGGGGTCGGCTTTTTGGCTTCCGCTGAATAAGAATCTGAAAAAGAAGCTAGATTGAAAAGTTAGTGAGATTTTGGCGTGTGTACTACAAAAACATTAACAATATTAATAAACCAGTCGTTAGGATTCGGGTTGACAAAGAAAAAAATCTGTACTGACATTTTGGGAGACTTTTGTGTGCATTTATAGCCGAGAAATAAGCAACTTCAGTCTTATAAAACCAGTCGTCAGGATAGGCCGGGAAGAACGTTTAGGACGGATTCTGACACTCTTGTTAGTTTATTACTTATCAACGTGAAACTTGCTCCAACGTTTTTTGCAATTTTTACTTACTATTTTTTTTTTTCATTGTTTCTGTAGTATTTATAATTATTAGTCCAAATACAATTATGTTAATTTTAGGGTGAGATGGGCTTGGAGTAGTATTTTTCTGTCTAGCAATTTATAAATATTATCAAAATACAAATAGATACAATTCAGGAATATATTTTTATAAAATCGAATTGGACATATTAAAATATAGTAACAATTATGACAATAAAAATTGGTGACTGGCAGAGTTTATTTTCGTCACTTCTTTCTTAAGGACACGGATCTTCTTAACCAATCACCGACTAGGACTCGCTTTTCCGCCAAAGAGCGAGAGGAGAGGCACAAACATGTAATAAACTATGAAGACAAGGTTATTGGACGACTTAATTTTTTAAACATATGTCATAAGAGTTTTTGACTCGTAAAAATGTACGCACACAGATGTTCACTTAGAATTAACTCAGTAATGTTAAGCAAAGAAATATCAATATTATTTTTCACTATTTAATAAAAGCTAACAACGCTAAGCTGGAAGTTGTGTTGTAATAGTTTAGATGTAAGGAGAAATATCTGCTGTTAATGACCAATTTCATAAACGTTTTTTAAATTTCTAATAAATAAAATTACTAGGAAAGTGTCAAAGAGAAACTAATAACGTGAATAAGTAGATAAATATTAAAATCAGAAATAATTAAGTAAAAAAAAACAAAAACAGTTGAATAAGTTTCAACCTTTTTTAAGGGCGCTGAGTTCTCAATTTGTGGATTTGTTGTTAGGGCTGTATTCCGCCAATGCTGCCAGCACCCAGTACTCAAGTTATGTAGGTCATGGTAACCCCGCATGGTCGATCCAAATCTATTCACGGACTTACAGCTTGGTGACATGAAGCCTTCACAACTGTGGTGAAAAATGAAAAGTCTCGCAAGCACTCAGATTATTTATGATGTTAAGTGTCATTAATTTACACTAGAATACACACAGAATTTACTTAAGATTTTCGAACCAGATAACACCGAACCGTAAGTGGTCGCGATTAGATTCATCCAAATCTATTCAGGGACTCACAGCTTGGTGACATGAAACCCTCACAACTGTGGTGAAAAATGAAAAGTCTCGCAAGCACTCAGATTATTTATGATGTTAAGTGTCATTAATTTACACTAGAAAACACACAGAATCTACTTAAGATTTTTAAACCGGATAACACTGAACCGTAAGTGGTCGCGATTAGATTCATTCAAATCTATTTAGGGACTCACAGCTTGGTGACATGAAACCCTCACAACTGTGGTGAAAAATAAAAAGTCTCGCAGGCACTCAGATTTTTAATAATGTTCAGTGCCATTATTTCGTACCAGAGAATACATAAAATCATGTTTAGGTTTTTAAACCCAGACAAGACTGAACCAGAAGTGATCGCGAATGGATTTATTTAAACCAAATTCAGTTACAACCAATGCCTTTATTTTAATCGAGCATCTTTTTATAATTAGATAATAAAGAAAGGTTGTGACAGTTGAGTTTAGTATGAATGGTCAATAGTCTCATACTACTATACCTGAGTTTTGGATTATGTTAAGTTTATCTCGATTTTAGTTATAAATGTGTGATTAAAAATATTTATGCACATGTATGATAAATTTTTGGTATTTACACTTTGAAATAAAGCGTGCTTTCAAGTGTTTGGACTAAAAATTGGAACAAAATGTAAAAATTATAAAGGTATCTTGATTATGATATAAAGAAAATCAGCTCTATACAAAAACTTGGTAGCATCAATAATTGAAGATGCACATTTTTAGTTACAACGACCATTGTATAATCAAAGCATCGTGTCTGTACGTGCTTGAAAGTTTTTGTTGGTTTAAGTGTAATGTAAAGTTTTTATGTAAAAATACTTTTCATTAAATTGCTATTGATTGAAAACTCTCGATTAAGTACATACTCCGATATAAAATTAAAAAGAATGCAACAAACACTTTTCAGTAAATTGAGCTGTTGTAAAATAAAATAGCAGCAAAAATTAATTATATCTTGCGACAGTGAGTCATGTGATTGATCCTAGGGGAGCTTTGCAATTTTTACGAATGAGCATACACTCGCTACACTAGGGCCTACTTATTTATTATTTCTACACACCCGTATCCGTGTTCTGCCTTGATTGCCGATATCGTGAATTGCTCCCTGTACTTGGAAAACGCTCTTGGAACTCTCGACGACGGTTCATTGATTCCTCTTGTCTTTGCCGTTTCCGCCTTTCTACAAAATTATACACTGATGTTAAATTAAAATTTTTGGGCTTGCGCATAGTCTGAAAAGTAACTACTTTACTAACAGGTGATATACAAAAGAGTTCGAAAGTTAAAAAGTTTGCATATTGAGGTTAAAAAAATAATCTATATAGGGAAATCGATGGACTAAATGTAGTGGTTGTGACTCTGCAAAAATGAGTTTTTGTAGTAGCTGATCCGAAAAATTCCGAGTATTAATAAGAGGTATTTCAATTAAAGCAAGTTGTGAAAAATTTTTCGACTACTACAATTATTCAGTTGCGACTAAAACTTCTCGCATCAGATTTATTGAGCAACCCCTAATTTTTGTTGGGTATATTATTCTAGATCAATTACTATCGAAACTAAATTCTACAGAACCACGACAAGATATTTAATCCTTCGCTGATTGCTTTAATACTAGTCTTTATGTGCAAAATGTTAGAAAAATTACCGTGGCACACTTGGGACATTATATACTTCTAAGGGCATGATGTATGCACTATTGTTTGAATGCCTGTGTTAGTTTATTCGATATTTTATCAAAGAGTACAATTACCTCTTTTAATTAAATCACGTCCTTCTTCAACAAGATCAGTAGTGAGCTCATCATCCCCTAAAAATTGTTGAAAACCAAGAATGGACAGCAAACGACTGCCAATACTGAAATATGTTGCCAAGCAGAATGCAAGAATGCCCATGGGAAAATATATATTAAATCCATCAGACACAATTTTTATGACGTCCATGTGACCCATCACCTATAATTATCAGTAGATTATCATTTTACATGAATATTAATTTTAATAGTGGTAGAAGCTGAAGTTGTTATATTACCTGCGTGTATTGTGTTTCCATAACTTGTGTTTTAATTATGTGCGAATCCATGTGAATTAAACTCAAAAAGTTCAAGCACAATGGAGGAGTCAGTCGACACAACATCATGCCACTGAATATTAAACTATACTCGTTAGTTTGATGATGAGGTGCTAAATAATATAAATTCAATACTCTTATTTTCAAAATAGTCGAGTATGCACAGTAGCATAAGTAAGCAATCACTAACGTGGAAAGTATCTAAAAATGTTAGATTATGTATAAACCACTAGTCATATCATCATTGAAACCAAAATAATTGAGCAAGACATCAAGTTACCTCGATTGTGAAGTAATCATAATTATCTCTAGCTATATCGACAAATTGTGCGAATATTGACAATTTGGGCGACTTATTGAAGAAAGTTACTTCCGACCACACAACAGCTAGTGACAGCACACCTGCCACTATAGCCAACATTTTTTGCACATAACTCTTAATAAAACACTTCCAATACCATTCTAAAATAAAAATCAATGATTGAGAAATAAAAATAAATATGCCTCTGTGATTTTTTTTTTTCATTACCTAGTGTGGGAGTATAACAAGAATTTAACAGCCATGGACGTTGGACGGGGAATGATGGTTTGAATCTCCGGTCGTGACTAGTTTGATTTCTAGAAATATCCTCCAGATCAAAGACACTGTCCACTAAAATCCCCCATTGCGTTTCTGTTCTTTGCAAAGTTTGCAGGGATTTTATTGTCTAAAATCAAACGCAAACTGTTAGTAATACGTCAGTATTTTCAAATATTTAATTTATAAGTAATGTATACACTACATTTCTATGCAATCGAATCAATATTTTTTCCGACGGCACATCGATTGGCGTATCAGCAGGCAATTGTCTTCGATTCATCTTATCTTTAAGCTCTGCTGGAATTTTTTGAAATATTGTTTCAAGATAGTAATGAAAGGGATGTCCTGGATTAATTGCTAAATTTGCAGCTTGCAATGACTTAAACAAGAGTAAAAAAATTCTTAGTATCAATTTAACTATGAACTTTGATAAAACAACATTTCCTACCTCTAAAACATCATCCACATGTTCTTCAGCTTCGTATTTTTCGATATTCAATTTAGCAGCCTTGAAATAACTGTAATGTAAGGTATATCCGGGCTTGCTAGCATTCCACAGGCCACGTGGAACTTCAACAAGAGCATAGCCTAGCAACAGTACTAACAAAAATAGACCCCAAGTGTTTGATGCCGATGAAGCAATAGCTTTGATTTTTGGCCTGTAATAGTATTAGTTATGTTATCAAATAAACTCATAAACGAAAATTTTGAAGTTATTTTTAACGATCCATACCCATCAAGATCTACACCTGGTTTCACTGCCAAGTAAATAAGCAGCACACCACAAATGAACAAATAACTGCCATAATAAATAGCATTGTCAATCAATGCTGATTTTAATTTTCCTTGTACAGTAAAGTCTCCAGCTTTGATGTAACTCTGCATCAATGGTAAGATCAGCCACGTTAAAAATTGGGAGGTCCAATATACAACTCTCCAGAAATTATGATAAACAGTGTCTGGGAAAGGCACCATAGACCAAGGCGCCTTGCATTTGTGGAACGGCCTAAGAGTTGTGACATTTTCAGATACCGTTGTTGCAGTTATGTTGTCCGAATTCTCCACGCATTGGCGAAATACAGTCTGAAAATATGAGCTAGTCAATCAGGTTTCTACATTTTAGAAAAAAAAATATCTATAAGGAGATAGAATCTCCAAGAAATGTATATTCATGCAAAACGTGTTGTTTAACAATTCAAAGTACCAGTCATTAAACTCACCGAAGACACATCCAAGGGCAAAACAAATATAATTAGCAGGGAAAAGTACCAGGCCACCAATACGGACAGTGTAACGATGGGATGATGGTGAAACACATTCCCGTACCTGTACAGCAGAGTGGCCGCGAGGCAAAACGCCACCACAACTTCCGAGACGAGAGGAGCTAACGACATGTCTCTCTTTCAAGTATTTACGAAAAAACAATAAATAAATAAAAGTCAACAGCAGCTCTCCACCAACAAACGGCTGTGCCCCATAACTCAATGCTCGCCGCCGCTGTTGTTGCTAGTCACGTTTTCGGAGTTTTGCATCATCACCTCATTGAGCTTCGCCTCGGCGTCCTTTTGCATCTTTTCGAGCTTCTCGAGGGTAACAGACTTTAGGGGCATCAGCTTAGGCTTACAGAGTATGTAATCCGGCACGTCTTCGCTGTACAGGATTCCCTGTTGCGGTACGACGACGTCGATTACGGAGTCACTTTTCGTTTTTTCCTTTCCCGTCGTCGTGGTATCAGATGACGACATATTGATTGCAACGGCAAGAGTGACGACGACGACGACGGTTGGTGTTTGCCATATATAAATATGGCGTTGCCTGACACGTAAGAGGGTTGCCTAGTTGCCCTTTGCCCAAACTCAATCTATGTTGTAACACCTAAAACATATACGTACGTGGATGTTTGTATTGAGCTTGGAGACCTTGGCTTTGACTTGGGGCTTGGGGTGTTGGGGTTTGTTAATGTACTTTGTACATGCAGGTCCTACGGTGACTAACATTTGGTGTACCTGATTGTTGATTAATTACAAATATAAATAGGTAAATTACACAAATGCACAAGAGTTGAATGTGATAAAATAAAAATCTATGCAAGAGAATTCTAGTGGTTGTACAAATGACTAAAGAGGGGGGAAAAAAACAAAATAAAAAGTAGGATGCAAGAATGAATTGACAAAATAAACGTTGTTGATTTTCACGCCTGACCTTTACTGCTGGACGAGTGGATGATGCTTATGAATGTTACGCTCGACCTGACGACGTAGGTTAATCGCCCCTCCTGTGCTGGGGTGGTATTCCGTAACTTTTTTTCACTGCGTGAGCTTATGTTGCACTTAGCAGCCGAGCCGAGGCCAGCCAACTTATTACGGAATATCACTCCTGTCCCTGATCACTGGCCTGATGACTGTAATGACCTACTGGTAATGACCACATGCATGGCGTTCATTGCCCGTGCTGGCTTCTAATTTTTGCACCATGCACTATGCAGTTCAACATTGACATACTTACGCGAGTATTCAGATAAATCTACCTCCAAAAGTATAAATATGTAGGTCGACTTTGGGGTAAAAAATAAATTGCAAACTTGCCGCAAATAGCAATGTCACCGTTACCTTTTTGTTTTATATCTTCAACATTAGTTGCGGCTGGTTTACAATTGATTAAATGGCTCTAATCTCATATGCTCTGTTTCAGAATTTTAGGAGCCACTTTTGGCGAAAAAATGAAAACCGCTAGATGGCGCTGATCAAAACAATTATTACTATATATATACTTAAAGTGAGTATAGAGCCATATCATCATCATCAATTATATATAAACCAGCCGCAACTAATTGTATAGTATAGATAGACAATAAAACGTTGTCATTGTCTATGCTATTTGTGGCAAGTATACAATTTAGCTTTCACCCGAAAGTCGACCTCCAAAAGTATAGATATTCTACTTATATGGTTTGATAAAACGACCGTAAGTGTGGCACTATTTAGTAGTGATACTAGTGATTACTGATATACTGATATACTGATTACTATAATTACTACACACGTACCACAACTTCATGTATATCTTACAATGTGCTCTTGATAGGTGAAGTGCGGGACGATTTAAGCTCTACATCGTGCACAATTCACACGCAAAAACGAACTGTTTTCTAGCTTTACATTCATTTTTATCATAATTTATCGAAAATTTTTTAATTGTTCTTAGTTCAATGAGATTTCAATAAAATAAAACGTTTTTACGAAGTTAAGCATCCTTTATTCAAATTTATTCATTTATTCATCAAGTTTGAGAAAAAATCTCGTAGTTACGACATTTTTTAGTTTTTAGATTGGTACTTTAATACTTGGTTTTTTTTTCAATTTAAAAAAGAAGTGTTGAATTATATGAACTGTATTTACAAAATTCGTAATATTTGTTACCCAAGGGTGTTGCTTAAGGGTGTTAGAGAAAAACATTGTGCGAAAACAATGTGAAGACGAAAAGAATAGCAAGACGTTCTAACAAACGAAATTAGTTTTATACAGTATAGAAGTTCAATAGTCTGATTTTCCAAAAAATATGTTCATTTATTTACAAAAGTACAAACTTGCGCTACTTTACATGATTCGTATGATACAACGCCCAATCGGTCTATTTTGGACTAAAAAAAATATCATCTATAATCTCTTCTTTTCAATGTCAATAGTATACGCAAAAGATCGTCAATCATTTTACTATGAATCATTTAAAAACAAAAATATAGTATTAGAAATTTCCTTTAATTATCAATCATGATGGGATTGCACTAAAACGATTAGATTCTACTGTCAGAATCACGTTTAAAAATATACATTTAAATCACAACCATCGCTACCAATGAACAATAGAAAATCAGTCGGGTAGCTCAGTTGACAGCTTTGAAGTTTATTTTAAACCATCAAAGCAGTCCAAGTTTTTGTTTCTTAAAAGCTAAAATTTGTTTTAGTACGTTAAAATTATTTTTTTATAAAGGAACTTAAAATGTAAAATAAAACATAAAAACTTGGCACATTAAAAAAAATTAATACTAACTTAAGTATTTAAAAATGAAGTTGTAAAAGTTATCGTCTGAAAAAGATTTAGTTATGAGATAATATTTTAAGTTTCCTTCTTTCTAGTGAGCTATTATTAGAGGCGATGTACTGGCAATTATTGCATCTAATTTTTTTTCTACAAATACTCGGATCAAATGTTTTCTTCCTTAAAATAAATAGAATTTTATTAATCCTCATGTTGGATTACGATATCAAACAAAAATTAACTTAAGCGTCCTTTACTATGGCCAAACATGATATTTCTTGACTCTGCAGAGGTGCGCTAAACATGGAGCTGAGTGGGTTCAGCTTCAGATCTTATGCTTATCACAGATGTATCGCTACAACACATCCGATCAAAGATATTCTGTACTTTTGACTTTGAGGTGCATAATGTGCATCCTAAAATTTTATCTGCGCGATTTAGAAGTCACTCTTTGTTGTCCAATTATTCTTGAAAGACACTGAGTATTTTCAATTTTTTTCAAAAGTAAAATATGTACAAATTCAAGTTAATTGTTGCTAAAAAATCATTAAAAGTTATGTATGCCTCTGTTATACTTTGAGGGAGTCGAACTTATCATGTTCATTGCGTTCTCCCAGTCTGTCAATTGAACGTCTTCGTCGGTGTGAGTCGTCCGTTCATTCCAGCGTTGCTTCTGCTTGGTCAGAGAACTGTAGCTATCAGTATTTGTAATGTTGCTAGTTAAATTACTGCTACTACTGTAGGTTTGATAACCAGTATCGTGATGTGAACTGGATGCCATTTGCTTTACATAATTGCCAGACAACATTTTGCTCTGTTGTAGAGCATAGTTTTCGTTGAAGGGCATCTTACTGTCTTCGATACACTTTGATTTACTAGTCCCGTTCAACATATTTGGAGCAATGTTCTCCTTATTTTCGTACCTGAACACCACCGAGTTTTCATAAGATATGGCCATCTGAGTGATGTCATTATAAGTATCGTTGTCAGAGTGATGATGAGATACTGTTCCTGACATCTTTATTTCCTCAGAGGAAAATAGAGTTTCACCTGAAAATAATATACATATTAATAATCCTAGACTAATCATTCAAGTGCCCTTATAGTGTTCTTTAATTTAAGTAAAAGTATAAGCTATATATGTAGCATAAAAATGGATAATTTAGCTTAGTTTAAATTATTGTATCAATTTGACATAGTCAAAATCATATGAAATAACTTACACAAGATTTTATCATCCTTGTTTTTGTAATCTTCAATATCAATACTCATATCGTTGGTAAAGTCAAGCTTGGCCACTGATTTACGAGACTTGATACTTTGGCAGGACATGTTAAATCCAACAGGATTGCTTATTGGTGAAACATCGCACGGTGAAGACGTGTGGCTACAAGCTAGTGGACTTCCATAAGTCCTTTGAACGATCTGAGAAGCACTCTGAAAAACAAATATTGTACAATGCAAATGCTAAATTATACATTGTACTAAAAATTAACAGGAATAACATACTTTTATTGGAGTACCATGGAAGAACATTCCACTCTGGGGTGGGCTCAAGTCATGATTCAGAGGACTTTTAGATCGTTTTGGAGGTGTTGAAATCGAATTGCTCGAATCATCCTGAGAATCGTCATTGTTAAAGAATAATTTTCTCCTCAAAGATGTATTACTGTTGTTAGCTTCTTCAGTTTCACAATTTTGGTCCTACAAATTACAGTAATAACATATATTTCAAATGTATCAAATATTTGAACAACTTGTAAACCTGTATACTACCTGTGTAAAATTAAAATAAGGTTTGAGTATTTCTTCTACATGTGGTGGCAGTATTGGAGGTAGAGTTAAAATTGTTTGAGCCGAGTCTATAATGTATTAATTACTTAATTTATCTGAAAAATTATGGTTAAATGGTGCTTGAAGGTAATACTTACTGTCTTTTTTTTCCTTCTTTTGCCTCAATATTTCTTTGGATAAATTTAACTGTTCTTGACTCTTTACTGGAGTTTCCATGTCATCTCGTTTGTTGTAATCGTTATTTTTGTCATCATAAGGACTAGGAACAATTTGATTTTCACTGAAAAACCTACTTATTGCTTCTTGTGCATGTATTTCAGATTCTGGATCTGAACAGTACGTCTGTTGCATAGGGAATTCATCAATTTTGGCAGGATGTATCAATGCCAACTCATCAATGTTCCACGTAAAACCAGGAGATTTTTTATGAGATGAATTGGGAACCTATAACATAATTTCATCTTAAAGCCTGATTTGAACAATTTTGAATTGAAATATATAGCTAAATTAAATCAAAAAGAAAAAAAAGGAATACTACTATACCTTACTAAACACTGTTGGACTCATAACTGAAACGTGCAGTTTACTCGTCAGCTCTGCTTCAAATGGGTTTCTGGCAATAAATTTCGTTAATCCTGATGGTGGTGTGATGTGATGTGGTAGAAGAGATAAGTTGTTGGTGTGATTCTGATAACTAGTTTTTAATCTAATGCCGCTTTGACGTATTGGTGTTTTTGTAATGGGACTCAGCATCATTATACTATCACAGTTTATTTTTCTCCTGTTTGGACTCCAGCTGAACGAATCCATGTCACTTCTCGTTGAAACAAATTATAAAGGAAAGTATTATGCTTGTTATACAATATCTATTGAATTATACCTTATTACAAGATATTAAAAAACTACTTATACTCTGCATTACAAAACGTATAAGAGAGAAAGTAGTTGGTTGATCATGAATTAAATGTGATACTTGTAAAGTAAATTTAAAACGCAGAACTTGGTTAAATTTCAATTTATCTAAAAGAAAAATTTTGTCGTACATGCAAAAAGCAATGTAGCACGAAAAAAAGGGAAAATATACCGCGAAAATCTTTATAAAAAGCCTTGGCCAAACCAACTACCTATTCAATAAATGCAATCACAACCACCTAACCAACAATCCTCTCTCGATACAAATGATTGAAACATTAAAATAGTCACAAACCTTCACTTTTACCAGAAGAATAAATATCGTAATGATTTCAATTAACCATATGCTATCGTGCGAACAATTTGTTTGATTCGTTTTTAACAACTGCGTTTAGACGTTCAGCGGTAATTCCGACTTCTTTTCGGCAAGGCTAAGTTAAATCAAAGTTGTTATGAGAGTATATACAAAAAGTAAGTGTTTAAATTTGATGACGTCACACGTCCAAAGTCCAACGAATTTTAAAATGCGCTTGTAGATGATGCAGGGATCCTGGGGATCCTGCTATATTACCAACGGTTGACTAGTTGACTACCTCTGCATGACAACCTTTTAAAGGTTTCCTTCGACATTGATCTACTAGATGGCGCTGTTTTTGAATTGCGCAAATACGCATGCGCGACTAATCCCAGCAGACATTTTGTTTGAAGATTTCGTATAGATGTCTTCTAGACGTCGAATGTCCATCTGAAAGACGTCTTTACAACATCAAAGATGCCTTTCAGGTGGACATTCGACGCCTAGAAGACATCTATAAGAAATCTTTAAACAAAATGTTTGATGGGATGATCTCGGGGTCTCCCCTCCGCCGCCGTCTCTCTCGCCGCTCCCACCAAAAAATTTCCAAAAAGTAAAATTAATAAACAAGAGACCTACTTAATACCGATAGAAAACGCTGATTGTGACTTGAAAATCCAGAAAATTCATTCATCGATCATATAAAATATGTAAAAATGTATAACTATATACGTACCTGCTTTCAATCGTTATAGCTCTCGTTGATAGTCTACTGATATTTTAACATACTTTCCTTTTTATAAATGAAAAATTTAAGAGTCATTATGCAAAGTCTATCAATGTAATCTCAATCGTTTATGAAGAGTCATTGACATATTGATAATTTGTATTTATGATGAATTTGTGATACCTATATGTGTTTGTTGCACATAGGTAATTCACAGAATTATAAAATGTATGTGTGTGTAAGTAACTTATAAGATATTCTCCAAGTGAATCATTTGTTATTCTCCGTCATTTGCGAAATTTCTCTGTAAAACACAGTTCAAATGGTTTATAGTTTAAAAAAAAACCTTTTTTAAATTTGGAGTGAAATAGCTGATTATTCATTTAGAATTTTTTTTCTAGTAGTAACGCAATTTAATACACCAATTAAAAGTGAAAAATATTTTTGCCTATTCAAAGACTCATTTTATAATTAAGTATCAGTACTGTCATATACAAATTAAAAAATAAATGTTATCCAAATTAAATTAACTGATGTTTCTGACAGACATTCGGATAGAAAAGTTATTTTTTCCATCCAAATCTGAAATAATATCTATTTCTTTTACCCAGCCATTGAAATGATCCATATACTTATTAGTTATTAAAATTGTCATATAAAAAAATTATCCATCAATATTTATACAATCTACATGGTAAATCTCTCAAAGAAATACAACTCAATTAATAAACGGAGATTATCCAGAACGAGTTCGATTCTCAATATTAGACTTTGCCAAAAACTATCAATAAAATAATTATTATCTTAAAATACCAAAAAAACTGCGTATTATGTGACATTTTCATTATTTTTTATGGAAACACATAAGTATCTTATACAAAATATACATAAATATATTTTTTAATAATTTTGTAAAAAGTAATTTGATTATACCTATTTTGGTGTAGTGCATCAAGTTTAATTCTTTAAATAAGCAGTGGAGTATGAAGAAAATTTATATTTGAGCGCACTAAAGTTATAGTTTTTATTTTGCTCACAAAAAAGTTTGACGAAAAGCCAGATTTGCCTCGCAGTTTGGATTATTAACAGAATTGTTGCTATTTTAATAATTTAAACGATTAGTCTTATTTCAGTGAGATTAGTGGACATATGTTGTTACTAAATACACATTTTCAATATCTATCATAACATTAAATTGGTACTGTTGCCTTTTTAGATTAATAAAAGTATTTTAAATAAAAATTTCCGAAAACCTATCGTGACAATGTTTTCAAGAAATTACCATTAAAATTTTGATCCAAATGCTACTATTACCAATTATCTAAATATACAATGCGAGTCAGATTAAAAGCTTCTAAAGAAAATAGATTGAAAGTTTAAAAATTTTTCAGAAGAATGATATTTGAGCAAACAAAATTTCAAGTGGTATTGGGTGTTTAAAAGTAGTAGGTAATGATCAGTTTAGTTTCTCTAATTTTAAATAAATAATTTTTAATTCGATTGAAGAAAAATTACAAATAATCATCATTGGAATTCAATAGTTACCATGAATAACAAAAACTGTCCAAATAATAATAAAAAACATTCATAATTAGGTATAAAAAAATTGTTAACTATATATATATTATTCAACTGACTTAAGAGGAAATCGGAACCAATTTTATCATATTTTTGTGAGTGGCACACATTCATTAATTCAGCAGTAAAATATGAAAGTAATGAGTTTTTTCCACTTCATTCACAGAAGTAGAGATAATACATTAACAGGCACACGCACATCCGTTTGTTAATACGTGTGTATTCATAAAAAAAGGAATGAATAAAAAACATTTTTTTTTACAGTAACATATGAAAACTGATAAAACTATCTACATCATTCACATGTTGGAATAATTAATTCGAATTTTATTTATAATCCACTTGTTATTTCAATGTTTTGTACATGAAAAGGAAATTTCCAGTTGAATTTTTTCACGAATTTAATTAAAACTACTAAACAAACACTTGACAAAAATAAATAAAATTAATGTAATAGATTTTTGTATTAAATTTTTCATTTTAAAAAATTATCGAAAAAAGGAAAGAGCTTTAAAACATGAAAATTTACTGTTATCGTTAAAAGTCGTTTCAAAGGAATTATTTTTGATGTACAATTTTCCAGCATTGTATTACTTGCCTATTGATATTTTATTCTGTTGTTTCTCGTTAGTAATTTTACTATATGCATAATTAGAGGGTGCTTATTACCTCAGTATATCATGTTTTTTTCTTCAATTTTTTATACACAATGCAAAAAAAGTTATGCGATTTGAATTAACACCTAAGATGTACATATAATTTAATGTTGATAAAAAATTCTTCAGTCATGGTGCATATGGTACAAACAATTTTTAATATAATCCATTAATTTGTGAGAAAACTAAGCTATAATCAATCACGGTACAACTAATAATGACATTGTTGCATAGAAACTGTAAAAAATGAAATTTTCTAAAAAGCCTCGCATGTACCCTACAACAGCTGCCACATTTTAGCATCCTTGTTTCTCCAAACACCTAAAAACACCTGCTCCATTTTTCAACGAATGATAATCACAAGTACCGTTCTAATTATACATCCTGTATGTATCGAACGTGCCCATGTATATACATCTTTTTTTTTTTTATATTCATCATCGCCCCTTGAGGGCTCAGACACGGCTATTTTGACACTATAAAGTGTATTTAGCCATACGTTGGGTTTAATAACAGTAGGAGGAAACGGTAGATGGATCGGTAGGTTTATTGAAGTACAAATCTCATCCAGAAAAAAACCTCATTCATTGATGAAATTTTTGTCCAGAGTGGGATTTGAACCCCGGCCATCAAGATCTGTAGGCAGACACGCTACCGACAGAGCCATCATGTGGCTGTATATACATCTATTACCCCTCAAGAATTGCGTGAGTGGTAGCTTGCTAGCTCATACTATGTATGTACACATGTAGGACAGAGGTACTTGGATGCCACAGATCAGCGCAAGCTTCTCTTTTTTGCACAGTATCAATAAAATGTCCATTCCTTTTGCTTCAAATCAGTTATACAATATTTATTTACCATACTAATTATAATGAAAATACTATTTTTGTGGATTATTACGTAATAACTAATATGTACGACTCAATCCCTTTAAAATTATCCTTGGTTGACCTATCCTTTGCCAATGACCAGGTCGCTAGTAATGGATTTAATATAGGCTTCTAAGAGCCTTACCAATAATATATCCTTGATGTCACCTGTATCAAATATCCAATATGTTTGTTACTGAAGTATTGTTTTTGTATTTATTTTCTAATTTGTACATTTTTTACGAATGTAAAATTTGACACTTTTAATAAAGTTTAAAAATGATATTATATGCCATGAAACATCCTCAATCTTTTGTCAAAACAAATAACTGCAGTTTTTGCTAGCTACAGAGTTTAGCATTTATGAATATATGTTAAGTTAGATTAGATTTTTATTTTATTATAATGTTATTGCCAGATAAATTTTAAATAGTTTCGTAATCCGCATAAAACAAATGTATAAACTCTGAAAAGTTGGTCAAACAAAAATGATATCTTATGAAATTTTAAAACCTAATTTAAAAAATGCCTTGAACAAGTAATTCATTTCTAATGATAACATATTTTTATGGTCTCAACGTGATTATTTCATCAATTATTAGAAAAGTAGATTTTGCATTATTTTTATAAATTACACATTGTAGGTCATAAAAAAAGGTTTCGGTGATTCATTAAAAAATAAAAATCTGTTTGGCCGTTATTTGTGTGCTAGAAACTCAGTACTCAATACGTTAAGTGTGCGTATGAATTAAAAAAAAATAATCGCAATAAAATATATCTTTAGCTGAATTTTACTTAAACTCAATAATTAGTTAGCCTAATCGAAGTTTTTACAATTTGAAATAAAACTTTTTTTTTACCTTACCTAATCGTGTTATTGTAAAATAAAAAAAGCTATCTGCAGAAAAAAAATACTTTCATAAAATAGAGACATAAAAAATAGTAATCCTGTTATCACGACATTCGATTAATATTCTTTATTACATAGTTTTTTTAAGGAAGAATAATGACAAATAAATTTCACTTTTCGAGTGCAGTTCTTGAGTCAGCAAATTTTTTTTAAAAGTGAAAAAAAAATTTTATGATCAAACAAAAAATTTAGATCTATTATTAAATTACATTGGCGACTTAAATATCATTTGTTACTTTCAGGTTGTAAAGAAAAAAAAAAAAAAATACGGTAGGGAGCTTCCTCCGCCAGAAAATACGACTCAAGATGTATGAAAAAATCATACATATTTACAGTTCAAATTAAGACTTGTTAAGTGAATCGCTGATCTACAATTAACAATCAGTCATGAATATAAATAAAATACTAGTATTATTATTATTATTATAACTATTTGATTCATGACTATTCAATGCGAAAATAAAAAGTTAACGAAGGATGACCAGTTACTGTGAGTTTCCCTTACAATTATTGTATTATGGGTAATACTAATAAATAATATACTCGGAATAATAGTTCTCTCTTCATAATTATTTTTATTTAGTATTCAGAGACTTTGCCATTCTACAAACCAGCAAATACACGTGTTATTTTTGTTGTAAATCCCAACTCTACATCAAATTCTAAATCTTCAACCAGAAGAACTGCAACTGCGAGAAAAGTTTGAAAGAAAGTATGATGTGCATCTATATACCTACATCTCTTACATCACGGGTCATTACAGATAGAGACAGCTTCCTTTTCGTGCTTCTATCTTATGCACCTATAGACGTGGAATATAGCAGGTCAATTGCGCTTAATTGTTTTGCATCTTTTCCTTTTGCAGATATGCGCCTGCGCATGGATGTTATACCGAATACTCACCCACACAACTCTCTGTTTTTTAGCAAGTATATGTACAACTATACAGTATGGCATTATATATATATATAGTGGCACACATTCATTAATTCAGCAGTAAAATATGAAAGTAATGAGTTTTTTCCACTTCATTCACAGAAGTAGAGATAATACATTAACAGGCACACGCNACTTTTGATTACTGTAATGATTGCTGATGTATATTTTATGTAATTAATTTAGATATTTTGTAAACACACTATTATGACGTTGAAAATGTACTTTGTTGCTAACTGTTAACTTGACTTTATAGATAACGTAATTGTTTATCCGTATTATGTGATTACCGTCACGGCACGCAGCTCCTAGTGTTCCCTTAGCCGGTGATTTGCCGGGCGCAGTTCCCTTGTTAGATCCTGCACTCTCATGAGAGAGAAAAGTGATGTCTGCTAGTTAGTCTGTCGTCTGCAACAAAATATTCGGTACATGCATGTGCAGTATAAGAACACGTATAAAAACAATTCAACAGATTTTTAAAAATTATTTTAATTTATGTGAAAGGCGTCAAGATGACAACAGAAACAAATATAGTTATATTGTGTTATTCTAATTTCTCGAATAGCCTAATGTACCGTATAACGACGAGGTCTTATAGTTAAAGACCAATGATTCACTCAACATTCGTTATTTTTTATCAGCCGCTGCCACTATCGTTACTATTTATCACAACGATAGTGCTTTTAAATTCGTGCTATTGCTCGCTTGATATGACTGTTTATTAATTGTCTGGGTGACAAAGGTGACAAAATAAGATACACCAAAACAGTTCAAGTATTGAGTTACAGTATATATTTCCACTGCAAAAACCGATAGCATAAAAAAAGACTTCGATTTTGTACACAGCACAATATTTGAGAAGAAAAAAAAATTAAGTAAAAACCATCATGTAAATAACATGATTTGAACCGTTTGCACGGGACTCGAGTGTTTTCTAAAATCATTAAAATCTAAAATAATTTTAGTAATAAAGACAGAAAGTAATGACTCAATGAAGCCCCTACAAAACGTAACACATGTGGTTTTATGTTCGCTTCAAAAGCTGTGCCCAGTTAACGAGCGTAGCTATAAGTTGTTCAGAATTACGAATTGAATCGTATCGTTTACTGATGCTGCTTCTATTGGAGGTAAGTGAAATACGTATCTGCATGTGTTAAATCGACATTTTTTTCAAAAAACTCGAATTTCGAGTGTATTTTTATTGATGAAAACCTCTATTTTCCCATTTTGTGAAAATTTAAGGAAAAATCGACTTGAGGAGACGAAAAGAAAATGTTGGACTGCCCTGACAAGGCTGTACGCTTTTTCGTGTGCATAATATATTCCCACGTACGAAAGGAGAAAATGGAAAAGAGGGATTTTCAAAGATACTCGACATCGCTTAGACTTTGGAAATTCCTGAGCCTGTCCTCTTTCTCGCAGCCTACTGTTGAACTGCCTTTTGTGAACGCATCGTTCGTGGGTACGTCAGTGTAGTAATTTACGCGCTGGAAAAGCCTTTCGATCAAAGTTTCGAATATCACGCTGTTTTGGTCGTTCATTCGAAAGATATGGATCTCAACAAAGACGCGCATAAAGGTGAGAAGATACTGTTTATTCTGATCATTATGTGCAACATTAAGTATTGAAAACATTTAATTCACAACTGTCGGCTAGGAATTTTTTCATTCAAATTTTAAACATGTATACGCGAACTATTGCTGAAATGACGAATTAAATAAAATATCAAACTTGTATGATTTATTTGTACTTGTGATCAAAAGAATATCGCTGCATGTTACGCATACACCACACCATTGTGCTGATAAATTTTTAATAGTCGTTCGTATGTATTTTCGACGACGTTGTAAGTTTTTTTTTTAAATAACTTTTTTTTTTTATCTCACTCTTAGCTTTCAAAGTAGTATTTTTTCGAAAAAAAATAGTCGATCAAAATAAAAATATTTAAAAGCAGAAAACAAAGAAATTTCACAAAAAAATTTAAATTATTGTATGCAGATACGAAAATTGCGGTGAGGTCAAACTTATTTTTGTTATTTTCCAAGCATCTCAAGCTGCGGAGAAGGAAACGCAAAAAAATTCAATCAATGAGAATCACCACAGTGCAGTGCCAATTGATCCTCCACCACCTTATAATGAAGCCATAAAAATCCATCCGTATCAAGATTCAAGCTACTCAGCACCTCTACCGTACGCACCCTCATTAGAACCAAATAATGCGATTTCTTACCCTAGCAATAATTTTGTACCTAACAACTTTCCACAATCAGGTAATTCTACGATCACTTGCGTATGCAGTTATGCTCCAATTTTTTTTTTTTTTTTAATGTTAAAAACAATATAAAGAGCAAACTTGAGTAAAACTTAAATAATAACAATATGTAGGTGTGCCAAATGATGGAAGATTTCAGCAATGGGATAATAACGCAACGAGGATCGTAATAATCCATCGTTCGCAAATGAACGATCGGTTTGCAGCTGCAAAATCATCATGGGAAACAGAGTTATTATGGAATATTATATTGAACGATCTGTTGATCCATGGATATCATTTTACAGTATTCGATTTGATGCAGTACTGGGGATTTTTATTCCAAATGTACTCGAACATTTTGAGCGGTATCGCTTCAGGCGGGCACTACACCAATTGGGAGCACTTTTCGACAATGCACCAAGCATTTGGAAGCGACAGTGGTTCGACATTACTGGTAAATTGTACTCAGAACTCTAAGAATATAAGCTAAAAACGACTGACTTGAAATTATTAAATACTGTACCAATTCTTTGTTCATACCCAGGATGCAACGCCTATAAGTGGTTCTGGATTAACAGAGCTTCGTTACAATACTACAGCCCCTTTGGCAATGTCCAGTCCAGTAGAACTAAACTTAATGGAGAACTTGACACAGCCAAACCCTAATGTACCGCATGGCACTGGTGTCTTGCCTGCCGAACCATTACTGAACCCATTATCCACGTCGACTTCTACAGCTCAACTGTCTTCCAGCGAAGGAGTCCCATTGTTGCCCCAAAATTACGACAATCCCATTTTGCAGTCGGAAATCTTGTCTAAATCTAGTAAATTGGTAACGGAATCGTCTTCGGTAAGTTATCTGCTCAAGAATTTCCAAAATCAGAATCCATAGCGACTGCCGGTCGTCATAACGATTGGCATTTCTTACAGGATCCGCTGCCTACGTCTGCGACCACCCTTCTTCCTGCAAGTGCCACATTGCCCAACACTACCGTAATTCCTGCAACGTTGAACATAATGCCGACGGAGGCGAGCCAAGTGTCAAATAATACCCCTGACCTATTGCCGACACTGCCCGCAGCTCCTAGTGTTCCCTTAGCCGGTGATTTGCCGGGCGCAGTTCCCTTGTTAGATCCACAAGTGTCAGCTTCCGTAGTCAACGAGTCTTCCATCCAACAGTCCCTCAACATGCTACAACTCAATGATAGTGCCAACCTTCCCTCAAACGTTTGGATGAAGCCAGACGCGATCTTCAGCGAGCCGCTTGTGAGACCGGCATACCAAATGACCCTTACCGATCAAGCTGTCGCTGGTGCTGGAGAGTACGCCGCCAACTCCGGTAAGGCTCGCACTTGGTTGACGGTGCGTACACTCAGAGATGCGTTCATCGTTTATTTCATTTGGTCGGTTCTAGGTCCTATCGAGGATCTCCTGAAGTGCACACCACCTGTGGGACTGTCGGCCATTACCACGCAACCCGGTGTGATGTCCGCGACAAACGTACTCGAGGATGGCGGAGGTTTTATTACCAGTCAACCCATCGCTGACAATATCCCAACGGTCGATTCTTACGACAACGATTACGGTTGTTGCGACAACTGCTGCGACAGCTGTTGCGGCGAGGACTTTTGCTGCGACGATTGCTACTGCGAGGGCGGTGACTGCGACTTTGGCGACTGCTAGGGTAAACATACACAGGAATCAGCAATAATGCGTTACATTGGTTTTTTTTGTTCACACCAATGGCTAAAACTATAAATGCCTTTTTTTATTTATTTTTTTTTTTAATCAGAAATGTCGCACAGTTTCGACTGGAACTCAACATTTATTTATTTATTGATTTTTTTTTGTTCTTTTTCAATAACTAGTCACATTTTTTACCAGAAACAAATAGCGAGTAGTACATTATTTTTCTCTGACCATGGGTGCAAACGCAAAGTGGTTAGTGAGCTCAAGGTGTGCCCACGAGCGCAAAACGGCACTTTGAGCCCTCAGTAAAAAGAACGCGTGGATTGCAACTCGGGCACAAACGTATACGACAATCGTGCCCTTCTTTACTTTGTATATTAAATCAAAGAAAAAATATAAGACGTACAAAAGGAAATTTGAATCAGGTATGAATATCACGTGTAATGCCCCATACTGCCCACAAAATTCGAAGAGCAAAGTAACGGCCTCATCTCATCAAGACGATAAAGTATTTCTTATTTTTATAGATGCATGAAAATTTTTGTATTTTTATGATCATTGACGATCGAATTATTAGAAATACGATGAATTGCCCTAGTGTTTTCAACTGACTAAGGCCACAAACTTCAAATATCTTCACTGCCGACTTTTATGATTATGATATAAAGTAAACTTGAAACTCACGTCATGTGGTTTTGATCATAAAGATATTTAATAATTATTTTTCACAGAATATTCTTAAAGGTTCTGTAATAGCATGTATATTTATTTACTCTGTTTAAATTCCTTGGTTTTGATAATGTTAATAAAGTTCAAACAATGTTTTAAAACGAGCTTATCAAGAATGCCTTTATGTATTTTTTTATAGTAAAAATAAATTCAAACGGATGAGCAATAAACTCCATGAAAATAGAATTGAAAATCTTATTCAAGTTCCATTTATCAATTGATATCTGATTTTAAAATACCATCAAAGTTCATTTTCTCAAGAATAATCTATTAAAAATAGGTTGCTTTTTTTTAATCATCAATTTTTGGAGAGTTATAAAAACACAAAAATTTTTGTTATTTAAATACCAATAAAGATATTAGAAATTTTTGAACTATGAAAGATACCATTTTTTAACGAAAAAACTATGCGTAAAAAAATTTTAGAATTTATCAAAGAAAAAAACTAAATATTAAATTTTTATTAAACAAATTTGATAATGAATTTCAAAATTTATAAATGAGATGTGATGAAATAGATGCTCACAAATAATACAAATAAGATTGTAATAAATTTTAATGAAGCATGAAAAAAAATTACATTTCTGAATCAATAATTTAATAAACTTTACAAGCCATGAAAATGAAGAAACTAAAAATTTTATATGGCTCGACTTCAAGTCTAGTATATTAATAAATTACTGGAAAATTGTTAATAATACTTTATTAATCATGATGAAGGATTAAGTTTTATAGAAAGCCTTGGTTTCATTTTTTCGTAATTTTATTCAAAATTCAAAAAGCAAGGGTTTATTTAAATTATAATGAATCGTTTCAAACTAATTATTAACTAAAACAATTTTTTATTGAAGATGCGTTTTTAACTTATTTTTTGATAAACATAAGGTATAAGTTCTTATAGCTTCGTGTGGGGAATTTTGAATATATGATTTTAATTAAATAATTGATTTCGTTGAACCAAACTATCAAAAAATGAGGGTCAGATAGTATAGAGATAGGCTTATAATTCAGCAACATTGAATTTAATTCAAGCCTATATCTCAACTAATCTATAAATTTATGTGTAAGCAGAATAAAAGTAAAATAGCTCAGGACTCCTTTACATAAATTTAATAAATATGTTGTTAAATAAATGTATGAGATAAATAAACTGTAATATTTTAATTCTTATTTGAAAAACGGATATTGCTTATAAGTCTGAAATGATACAGCATTTTTATTTTTTAATTGTGTAAAGTATAAAAAATTATTTTTCTTAGCTTTAGTTAACAAAAAACTTTTGATTACTGTAATGATTGCTGATGTATATTTTATGTAATTAATTTAGATATTTTGTAAACACACTATTATGACGTTGAAAATGTACTTTGTTGCTAACTGTTAACTTGACTTTATAGATAACGTAATTGTTTATCCGTATTATGTGATTACTTTTTGAGAGTTTAACGAAAATAAAAAAATTAATTTATATAGAGCCTTATACAGTATTCCTTAGCGAACAATGTTAAAAAGCAATCGTATAATAGATGATAAGTTTAATAAAACCATAGGTATGATCAAGAAAAATTAAAAAAAGAAACATAGCTAGTAAAGTTAATTATTTTCATAAGCTAAGTTGAAATATTAATAGGACTAAAGAAGATTTGTGTTTTAAAAACTATGAAAATTATTGATTAGTTATCATTGATTAGTTAAACAAAAATCAATTAGGCCTAACGATAAATTAAGGCAATTTTACGAACATTTTAATGTGAAAAGTTTTTATTTTAAGTGTAAAACTCTATTTTATTTTGAAACATTTTATAACAATATAGTCATAACAGTTTTACAAACTGTGAGATTTAACTTCTATGCTGGATTTTGTGAAGTAAAATTGACTGGCATTTACACTAACAAATATCTAAAATACAATTGTCATTTATGTGCCAAATAAAGATAAAGAGTACTCAAGTTTTCTTAGAAATAAATCGACTGAAAGTTGTTATTTTTTTAATACCATCTACTTAAAGATAGTGTAGAAATAAATGATTTGAAATCATTATTTTTGTAACTACGTACTTCAAAGAGGACAGTATTAATTTATTTTATCCAATCACGTACAAAAATCTTATCAGCACTGTGAAATGTTACCAGTGATAGATTTAGGGTATCAAACAGAATTAAATAATAAGCTTACAAAGATCTGATAATTCAAATCGAATACCTATTTCATATTTTACTCTGATTTATGTCGATTAGCCGATGAAAATATTTTTCCTTTAGATTTAATTTGAATCAATTGTAAAATTTTGTTTATACTTTTATGTTATAAGTAAAATATTTTTAAAAATGAAGTAATTTAAAAAATACATAAACTCTTTATTTGGAACAGTTTAGATAAAAATTAATTTTTAATGTAACAAAAGTACTATTAAGTTTGGCGTCAATTGATCAATTCCTGTCGGCAAATACGTTAGTACAACTAATAGGATTTGTATAGTACAAAAGTGTTTAGTATAAAAACAAATATATATCACGAAGATGAAAAGTGTGTAGAATGACTACATGTGATAGATGTGGTAGCAGAATATTTATTAAATATAAAAATTAAAATTTTATTTGATGTTGAAATTTAGCAAAACCGCTATCGCGAAATACACGGTTTGCTAAATTCTAAAAAGTAAATGTATAACATAACAATAAAATACTGTATTAGCTGTCTTAGTTACCCCTTCTTAACTGTGTTATTTATTTCAGACCGTAAAAATGCTTGAAATCATAAATAGCGCAATGTCTTGCATCACTGGACAATTTGAAAAAGTACATAAAATATTCGACTAAATCATGAATTACTAACAGTTAAAAAGCTTGTTGTCAATTCAGTTGAGAACTTTTAGTTGATACATTTTCTGTAAACAAAAAAAAAATTTTTAAACCAAATTGAGAATCCTAGCCATGATTTATCTTAACATATTATTTTCGACGTACATTGTGTATCCATATATGTAATTTAGCAATAGGTAACAGTACTGGCTACTAAAGCAATTCGTACCATATTTTTATGTATGTATACATTGAAATAATGCCTTGTACATTTTATGTTGAAATTAGAAATAAACATTGAAACAAAAGATAATTGAAGAACACGTTTATAGTTTTTGTAAATGTATTACAAAAACTTATTACAATCCCTTATACAGAAAAGAGAAAAATAATTTATAGTGGAATAATGTGAAGGATTTTACTGCACTGTTTAATTCAAATGTGATTCACAAGTAATAAAAATAGATAAATAAATGAGTAAGCAAATAATGCTTGTAAATTATGATGAAATTAGTGTCCGAAGATTTTTCTAAAAATAAAAAAAAATTTTTCACAATAGTGATTAATTTACTTTTTTATCCAAAAGAAAAAATAATAAAAAGGAGATTGATGTAAATGTATTACGAAATTTAGTTAATTATCTACGTACACGCGGAGTAGATGTGAAAAGAAAAATAAACATAATATAAGCCATTATTGTACTGATATAAGAATTATTTAACACAACTGAGATTTTGAAATTAAGTATACATCTGATCATTTAGATGACTATAATTCAAATAGATTATTTGTAATGGATTTTATAATATAAACATTTTTTTAAATTAAATTTATAATTTGCATTCTAAATAATATTTAAAAAATATCTAATACAAATTGGAATGTTGAAATATTCATCAGCAGATTTGAAAATACGCGCGAAGCGCAATCAACATAGATAGTGTAATATATACTGAACATCATTTAATTTTTTGTAAAACTATCGGAACAGATTTAAAGTATATAAAATAGTTAAAAATTTTTCTAACTTTCCATTAATATGCTGTAAAAAACCCACTTAGAGGATCACCATGATTTAAGCGAACAAATGAATAATAATTTAATTTTTATTAACAGCTAATTGTTAACCAATTTAAATATACCTTCACTCAATCATAATGACTACAAAATATTCATAAATAACGAATTTTTCATGCTGCGAAATCAGTAGCTTATGACATAAGTACAATCCTGGTGACTATTGTGAGATGCTGTCATCAGCTGTAACATTTGACACTTGCTTCTCGCTGACTCTATAGAGTATGCAGTGTTTTGATGCATCAGCTGGAATGGAACGATGAGCAGTTGTCGGTGATCACGTGGTACACGCTCCATATTAATCAGAATATTTGTTATTGCGCAACTTGTTTGGAGTGTCGTGTTTTTTTACGAAATACATACGCAAATGGACGATTACGGAACGCAAGGTAATTTGATTTTTTTCGCGTATTATCAACGTCTATTGGATGAATATTGAAAACAATCTATACTTGATTAGATAAAACGCTTGTAGTGACATTTTTGTCAGTTCAATCATGATTGGTGCTTAAACATCAAAGATTAGTTTATTTGCTTGAAATTTTTACGTTTTTACTAAATTGATTCATTGCAAAGTATTAAAAATGTATCATTATTATTAAAATATGAATTTTGAACAAATTTATCCTAACGTTGTTGCCATAGATCAAATTTTTTATTTGCAATAATGTAACAGTAATTGGTAAAAAAAAAATGTGTAGATACGTCAAGTTACGGAAATAATTATGAGTCAAATACATCCAACTTCAGTGATGGCAATTATCAAGGATATACTCATCACTACACTGATACAAGTAATGATTATTCACCAACACAGGTAACAAATTTTAATTTTGTTGAAAAAAAATCGTTAGCTAATTTTTAATTATTAATTTGAGTCACAGGAAAACAAATACTCCACATTATCGGATCAAAACGATGTATGTACCAATACATATGCCTCTTCCAACCATGACTCAGATTTCACTGACACAGTAAAGCACTCTCTGTCTCCTGACTCGCAAGAATCAACCCCTCAAAGTGAAACAGAAAATTACAAATGGTTGGATCAAGAAAATTTAAACTTCAACGACAATGATCAAAAAGATGCTTATCAACCAATCATAAGTAATGAACCCAAGGCTAATGAAGCAAAATTTATGGAGAAAAATGAGGATAATGCAGATGATAGTGATTGCTGTTACTGCAAAAGTGAGCCTCTCATGTGCCTAGCAACATTTTGCGAGTGCCTTTGCTTCTAATGACATGTTAGTGCAATTAATATTTTTCACTCACAATTTGTGCACCTTGTAAAAAAATTATCAAATTCATATTAGTTCCAGATAATCAACAACTTAAACTTTTGTTCATGGATGGGTTTGAAGTATTTTTCATAAGTGTTAGAATTTATTACACGTTTAACAGTTATTACCACCATGATACAAATAACATTACACAGAGAGTAAAAATTGCGTGTAGAAATTCACTTGATAAAACCAGATCAATTGACTTTACCCGTCATCCTGAAGGAAATTATTAGTATTAAAAATTGTAATTTTGTATAGTATTTCCAAAATATTACATATATTTTGTACTTTTATATTAACTGTCAAATCGATATATATATATA
>NW_019379754.1:479445-534908 GCF_000648655.2 Copidosoma floridanum | reverse complement strand
AATTTATAAATTATAAATCATTATATATTTTCACCTCAGTAATAAAAATTGTCTAATATAAGCTAACAAACAGAATTATTAGATGATATTTACTTAATGTTAATCTTATGGTAAAATAATTTTACAAACAAAACATTTTACATTGAGAGGATCAAAAATACTGACTACAAAAGTATAGACTCAATACCAAGACCATCCATACACAATTAGTAGGACCAATGTAAATAGCAAAAAAAAATGTAGAGTAAAAATGTGGCAAACTGAATACCTAGTCAAATTAAAAAAAATATATTTCAGGTAGCTTTTAATTATTATCTAGTTGCAAAGGACAGTGAATCATATCCCGAAAAAAAATTAACATAGACACGTATTCAATGGTTTTTAAGTAAACTGAAAAACTGGAGTCGTAAAACTCGTAAAGTAACTTGAGGCAAAATGTGTCTTCTTATTACCAAGCAATTTTTTTAAAAACAGGCTACTTACAAGTTAATTTATTAGCAAAAATATAATTCTTTGCCATTAATTCATTCTGAAGCACCTCCTTTGTCCTCCAAGAAAATATAATGGTTAAATGGTATATATATTTAAATGTATCTTCACCAAGACACCAAGGTGACCGCAGATCGATTGCACTAGCAGTCAGTACTTACCTATACTTAATGAGCAGTTTGATTTTTTTGAAATATCGGTGCATGCAGGGAGTCAAAGCAGCAAAAATTATCAAACTTTGGATTTGGACATGCGGAACCGTCTCGCACAACCTCACAGAGCGTGAGAGCGACAGACCGTGTGTTCCAGTAGCGCTCTGCGACAACTTACCGACAACTTAAACATGACGCAAGATGTCGTAAGACATAATTAAGTAGTCAGTAAGTTACTAAGTTGTCGGAGAGCGTTACTGGAACACACCCAGAGCCGTATCGCCATAGCGCCAATTCAATAATTAATCAGCGCTAAATGTATAACATAACAATAAAATACTGTATTAGCTGTCTTAGTTACCCCTTCTTAACTGTGTTATTTATTTCAGACCGTAAAAATGCTTGAAATCATAAATAGCGCAATGTCTTGCATCACTGGACAATTTGAAAAAGTACATAAAATATTCGACTAAATCATGAATTACTAACAGTTAAAAAGCTTGTTGTCAATTCAGTTGAGAACTTTTAGTTGATACATTTTCTGTAAACAAAAAAAAAATTTTTAAACCAAATTGAGAATCCTAGCCATGATTTATCTTAACATATTATTTTCGACGTACATTGTGTATCCATATATGTAATTTAGCAATAGGTAACAGTACTGGCTACTAAAGCAATTCGTACCATATTTTTATGTATGTATACATTGAAATAATGCCNTATGGCTCTATTGTGAGTTGTAATGATCATTTTGATCAGCGCCATCTAGCGGTTTTCCTTTTTTCGCCAAAAGTGGCCTCTAAAATTCTGAAACCGAGCATAAGGGCTTAGAGCTATTTAGTCAATTATAAACCAGCCGCAACTTATTTTGTAGCTATAAAATAAAAAAATAACAATATATGTGTTTTTGGCGGCAAGTTAACAATCTATTTTTTACCAAAAATTGACCTTCTATGTATTTATACTTTTAAAGATAAATTTTCGAGTACAAGATAAATTGTTAACTTGCCGCCAAAAACATATGTATCGTTATTTTTTCATTTTATAGCTATAAGATGAATTGCGGCTGGTTTATATTTGACTAAATGGCTCTAATCTTGAATCCTGTAGATAGACAACAAAAAGTCGACGTATTTTGTGCTATTTGCGGCAAGTTTACAGTTTATATTTTACCTTAAAATCGACCTCCAAAACCATCAATATTCTACTTATCTTATATGGCTCATAAAATCGACTTATTTACAAAATTTTAATACTCTTGACCTTTTGACAAGTAAACAAAGAACCCAACATTCTCTGATCAAGTGAGATCCAATGCTCCATTCTTATGGACTTTTCGTGTGACTGTGCTTCTTTCCCGGCCTTTTTTCTTCGGTTGTCTCTTTTGGACTGATTAACTTGTGCTTACATGAGTTAATGGTAAAAGGTCAAGAGTATTAAAATTTTGTAAATAAGTCGATTTTATGAGCCATATAAGATAAGTAGAATATTGATGGTTTTGGAGGTCGATTTTAAGGTAAAATATAAACTGTAAACTTGCCGCAAATAGCACAAAATACGTCGACTTTTTGTTGTCTATCTACAGGATTCAAGATTAGAGCCATTTAGTCAAATATAAACCAGCCGCAATTCATCTTATAGCTATAAAATGAAAAAATAACGATACATATGTTTTTGGCGGCAAGTTAACAATTTATCTTGTACTCGAAAATTTATCTTTAAAAGTATAAATACATAGAAGGTCAATTTTTGGTAAAAAATAGATTGTTAACTTGCCGTCAAAAACACATGTATCGTTATTTTTTTATTTTATAGCTACAAAATAAGTTGCGGCTGGTTTATAATTGATTAAATGGCTCTAAGCCCTTATGCTCGGTTTCAGAATTTTAGAGGCCACTTTTGGCGAAAAAAGGAAAACCGCTAGATGGCGCTGATCAAAATGATCATTACAACTCACAATAGAGCCATATAATAAACCAGCCGCAACTAATTTGGTACATAGAAAATAATAAGTTAACATTTTCTGCGTTATTTGCGGCAAGTTTACAATCTATTTTTTACCAAAAAGTCTACCTCCAAAAATATAGATATTCACATGGTTCAATAAAATCGATCATATGGCATTACTTAGTATAGTAATTACTTTAATTACTACACATAACTTCACGTACATCTTACACTGTGCTCTCTTTACCAGAATGATAAAATGAGAGGCTGTAAAGTTACGTAGGTCATGGTGGTAACACCGCTTGAAGGGTGTTTTCCCGCAATCGTCACTAGCATGTGATAGTGGGTTGCGCTCTACGTTACCATCAGGTCAGTAAGTCAACTACCTTGAATTAAACTGGCGCTTCATATACTCCGTAATCTCGCCAGTTAAAACAGCAGACGACGTTAAAGTCAAGAAAAAAGTGAAGATTTATTTATATATCGCTGTTGACTGTCGTATGCTATTTTAACTGGCCAGATTACGGAACTCGGAACAGAACGCCAGTTATATTAATTATTTTTTAAAGACGGTTCCCCTAGATGGCGTTAATGCACTACAATAATATTTTTTTAAGTACCTAGCCTTATCTGAGTAAAAGTGTTCAGCATGGTGTAAGAATAGACAGGTGGGCCGAAGGCCCGCCTCTATCGAGTCCAATTTGTGTCGCAGTACATCTAAAATCCGCTAGGTGGTTTCGAGTAGTAGAGGCAGTTTTTATAATGGTCAGTATGACTATATAAAAAAAAAAAAAAGAAAAAAGAAAAAAAAAATTTTCATACTATCAATGGCCTGCATGACACGGATCCCTCTGGTGGCTAGTATCGGTACTGCGACAAAATTTGAACTTTTTTTACAATGCGTTGAGGTAGGCCTTCGGCCCACCTGTCTATTCTTACACCATGGTGTTCAGTATCAGAGATTAGTAGATCTTGTTTGCACAACGTGCATTGTGCATTGCACGTGCGAATTTGATTTATTGAATTAAAAAGTTTATAGTATTAATAAATACTTTATTAACATATCAATACGTACACACATCATTGGCAGCTCGTTTGTGGCCTCGTTTCTTGACTACAATGATTTTACGGATTGACGTTTCACAAAAAATCATTCAGAAATTTAAATTGAAAATTTATACATCGTGTAGTTGTCAATTTAGATGACAAGAATTTTTAGAACGAAGTTCCTTATGTCGCGTTACTCGGGGGGCTTGAATTTTAGAACCGACTGATTTTTTTAGATAAAAATTTTTCTCTACAAGTGTATCGATCTGATTGTACACAGTTATTGCGTTTATAGTTGTTTTCACGTGAAATTCATATTATTACATGTACATCAGTTGATAGATGATTTCTTGCTGCACCGATAATGGAGTTTGATAAATTCAACGAAGAGCCGTCAACGTCTCAAAGTTCTTCCGTGTCTTTCCCTAGTGGAGTTGGTGGACATAATGAACCAAGTTCATCGGCATTCTATGATGCTAAGCCATTTACATCTTCTGATGAAACTTTTAATGATTTACTAGCTACCATTCCAGACGAGTATCTGACAGGCTGTGGTCCTGAAGAAGCTTTCAGAGCCGATTACAAGGAAGCTATATTTCCACGTAAGAGGCCAGACAATGTTCCATTCACTGAGCCAACACCTTCAGTGTTTCACGAAGAAGAAATTTTAGATCCCGATGATAACTTCTATTTTGAGTCTGAACATCTAGCTCTAAGATTAAATCACGATTACCATAATTTGCTCAAAACAATTGTGATTTTACATGCTCAGCGTACTCAAGCTATCAAAGATTTAGAGCAATTACTATGTGCTAAACAACAGGCTCTGAAAGATCCAATAGCTTACGTAGCAAAATTGCAGAATGGCGATCTACCAGAGTACCCAGGACCCCAGAAAATACCAGAGATACCGAAAATTGATTGGTCAAAATACAACGTTGGTCATGTAGATAATCACTTGCGACCCAAAACTCGTCATGCTCAAACTGCACCGAAAGTTAATGAGATGAAACTGAATGAAGAAAAAGAAAAGATACTTGTTAGAGGTAGAGTTTATAACGAGTCCAAACCAGAAACTTTCAATCAGAAATGGACCAATGAAGAGCAGTTGCGTTTAGAGGCGTTATTAAAAAAGTATCCACCTGAAGAGATTGCTATGAATAGGTATACTAAGATTGCCCAAGAATTAGGTAAGACTTTTTTTGTTAACATTCTAGCAACTTGTGTGAACCTTATTATGGCGATTTTATATATTTGAGCATCTGCTTTTGCTCTGAGTGAAAATTATGTGTGAAATTTTCATAGGAAATCGCACAGCCAAGCAAGTGTCAAGTAGAGTTCAAAAATATTACATCAAACTTAAAAAAGCCGGCATCACAACAAACGAGTATTATATCAAGTCAACCAGTAAAGTGAAAAGTACAAAAAGATTCATCAAAACTACAACATTTTTTCCGCACAATCACGATTACTTTGAGATCCAAAATGAACCTGTTCATGGAGAATTTGTAAATTGCTACTTTGAATTATTTTTACTACAGTAACATCCCTTGTTGATTTTATAAAATCATATTTATACTCTGTATCTAATTTCAGGATGAGTCACAATCTGCTGGTTATAATGCAGATGTAAAACAAATTCAATTGCTAAAACAAACTAAATTAGAGCAAGACAAACGTAGTTATGAACCAGTTTACGTTCACCTTGGTCACAAGGTAAAGATGTTAATGAAAATCTTTAATTTATTTCAAAACTCAGTTTGACTAATACAAATTTTTTTTTTCTTTTTCAAGTGTTACATTTGCAATGAAGAGCCTATAAAAAATATAAGGTGGCATTGCGAGGATTGCTACAATCACAATTCCAAGTATGTGGATCTTTGCACAAATTGTGCGTACAGTCAGGTTAACAATGAAAAACCTCAACATCCAATCAACCACAAACTCATACGTATAGATCCACCAAAATCTTCAGACAGTTGTCTTGACTCTGCCTATCACCCACAGAACTTTAATGAGCACAAATTCAACTATCTGGACACAAATTACGGCCTTGAATAGTACATAAGAAAAATAAGTAGGTACAAAATATTTCTCTTTGCTTCATGTAAATAACTTTTTGAATAACAAGCACTTCTCTTATAAATCTCGGGAGAATAAGACTCGGTAGGATTTTGATACTAAATATCTTTATTTAAAGCAATCAAGAATTTTCAGTCATTTGTAAAAACCTAGAATGTATTTTATTTCGATATTCATCAAAAGTACCATCTTTTATACTTTGTCGAATTTGTTTAAAGAATTCAATGTACAGATGTGTATTGTGTCTGAAAGTAAAATTGTACAGTTTTTAATGAAATTTATTTTTTGACATTTTTAATAGTAAGTTGTTACTTACATCATAAGAAGTACTAGTGATAACAATTCTTTGGTATGTATCAAGTGATGGATGTATGCTTTCGTGTGATTCTTACAAGTTAAACATGTGCAAGATTTGCAAATGGGATCAAAGTCTTCCTTATATCTTAAAATAATGAGTCTTTGTAAGTAACGAATTCTGGTGGAAATACGTCATAATAAATATATTTTACCTTTTTTCACTCAAGTCTACCATGAACCTTCTTTCTACTCTCATGCAACTTTCACAATCATCACATAAAAATGTCAATGATTTTTTTTCCTCAGTCATAAGGAAAGCATACGATGAATCAAATACGTCGATACCTAAATTAACTAAATCTAAAATAGTAGATGGATTCCAACATCCATTTAAAACGCGCAATTTGTCAACTGGTAACAAGTTCTGAAAACGATGTAGTAAAAAAAAATATTAAGATTGATGTTAATGAGCAAGATAAAAAGAAATAATAATCTACTTGCAAGGGAATGTTCGATAACAGGTTTTACTTGATCAATGGTGATCCCTTGAGTTTCAATTCCATTTCTATGCAACGCATCAATCACGCATCCCAGAAGTTCTTTGCCTTCCATGTGCTTAATGGACTCTGCTCTAGCCTGAAGGTTGTACCCACCTACAACAGCTCCTAAGAAACCTTTATTTCTTAATACATCAGACTCTTGGTGCTTCTTGTAGCACGCAGAAAATAAGTTTTTGCTTGTGCATAAGCTTTTATTTATTCTTTTTTGGCTACTGTCTTTGTCTGTGTCTCCATCGAACAACGTGACATACACATCAGGTTTGAAATTTTCCACCAAGTCCATGTACTTGTCAGGAGTAACAGTGGTTCTACCATTCCTAGACCATACTGATACGGAACCATTTCTGTGGTGAGCTTTTTCAACTTGCTCCGATGGGTCTTGAATGCCCAAGAAAAATGGATATTCCTTTAAAATAAAAAATTCATGCTAATCACTGAAAAAGGATTTGATGTTTTTGTCAATAGAAGTGCCCATACGTACTTGAAGGCCCACGAATTCACCAAAAGAATCAAATTGCTTAACGCAATCCGTCATTAAAATAGTCGAAGGCAAGTTGGTGAGCAAAAATTGCTGTTCTGCTGTCAACTTTTTAAGTACGTCCTTTGTCAAGTGAGGTACACTTCCTCTCTAAAAATCAATTAAACTTCATTAGGAACAAAACATTTGTATCGCCATTCACCAGAAACACCAGATTGATACAGGAAACAAAAATAAGATCTTGTCCAAAGATAATTTTTGTTTTCTTTCGAAACAAACTTTTCGTACCCTCGTGTACAGAAGGAGCATTGGGGTTTCAAAAGATACATTCGGCAGCCTGTCAATGCCAGTCAACACGCCAAGTCGTGCGGAACAACATGACAACGAATCCGTTATAAATCTCATTTTGAAAAAAACCTTGTGTTCTTGTTATAAATATACTTATATGAAAATATAATCACAAAAAAAAGAAAAAAATGTGCACTGATCGAAACACGTGCATGCGTTTAATGCTATGATGCTGTCTGCTGCCTCTGCACACGCGCGACTGCAGAATTTTATTCGTCGAGAGTCGAGAGAGCGACTGCTGGTGGAGAGCGGGTAAATTTGAAAATCAGATTTCATTTAAAAATTAAAAGCAAATGTTTTTACATGCCAATTGTGGTGCAAGAATCGTGAAAATAAATATATATATTGGGTTAAACCATACTAATCGTTGACAGGTGGAGTTTTTGGGATTTTTTTTTTTATTTAGCCACGAGTTTTTTTTGTTGTAATTTTGTAAAGTCCTTACACCCATTCACGATGCACCTTCAACATCTTTTTAAACATCTTAGAAATGACAATAATCAGTTTAGCACACGAGTTTCAAGATTATCGTTTTTACTTACTCGGCGACAACTCAATTCACTCTGTGTGCGCCTCCCTCTCTCCGAAAGGAGCACCCCCACAGGCAGAGTTTTGTTTCTGTAACGTCGAGCCTAAATAATAAACCCCAAGGGCCTATAATTACATTACACTACCATTAAAAGTATACCATGCAAACTGTCCATGTAAGACGCGTAAGTACGTATAAGTACACTTATAAAATCTCTTTTGGATCGACTGAAATAGTACGTGGGTATGTCGCACGACGTATTCTCTTATAGATATGCGACCAGGTAGGTGTATACCTTGACGTGGTTAACTATTTAAACGCAAATTGCGTATTATTATCGTCCAGGAGGAGAGTGGGATCATCGACAACACTCTGTATCGCCTCCCGGTACGAATAATTAAGCACCTGCGAACCCGAAACGCTTTTACCTCGTATATATTACCCTATAAGTAGTTACGTGTCTCTTTGCTCCCTTTGTGTATATGCGTGGTTGTTATTTCGTGTGAAGATTTATACATGCACATGTGTGGCACAAAGGAGACGATGACGCAAAGCCCCTACGAAATTAGCAACAACGCGGGTGTTAAACATAAATGAGGCTTTAAACATCGTAAGAGGTGCTATATGCAGGCTTTTCTCACATAGTCAGGAAAAGTTTACCAATCAAAGAACAACGTATTGTTCTATGAAATTCATCGGAATGTCCATGCATGCAGTACATTTTTCGGTGGATGAATGATTCGACTGCTGTTGCATTTTGTGCATTCGAGAATAATTGAAAACCAAGGATAATAAGAGTCACATACGAATAATCCATAAAAGATGAGCCTTACCGATCTGTTTGAAGCGAAAGCTGCGATTTTGAAAATCACCGGCATGTGGCCGGTACAACCAAAGGACGAACAATTTTTTGGCTGGCTCAAGACGTACTCATCGGTCGTTACTTTTGCAATTTTTTGCACCTTGCAAGTCGTCGGTATCTTAACGGTCACCACTTCCGACGATTTTTTGGAGTAAGTATACAATCTCAAATAGTACACGTATACCGTAACAACATTGTAGATGTTTTTTTCATTGTTTCATCACTTCGATACGTGTATACAAAATCGATTTTAACGAAATGATTATGTAACGTAGAAGCATCATAGACTTGTGCGGTTTCCTGACATTGTTCGCCAGAACTTATAGTCTCGTCACAAACAGGTACCAAATGTATGTTTAGAGTAACACATGGTTATAATTATTAACATCTCTCGTTTTTTCCCCCAAAGGAAAAAGTTTTTCGAGCTCTACGCGGAAACGTACAAGTTGGAGTTCCTATGCGAGTACAGTGAAAAGGAAAAAAGTACCATAAAAATTTGCCAAAGTTATCGCAGCACATGCGTAAAGTACCTGGTGAACGCCTACCCCTTCGTTCTACTCTCTTACGCACTTTTGCCACTTCTTTCGTCGGACCGTGTACTACCGATCAAGTTAATGTTCAAGCCGAACGGCTTGCCGAGTCCATGGTAAGCACGTTTCGACTTTTACCGGTCACAGAGTATATACGTATCAGGCAAATATGGCCATTATTCGTCTTAGGTACGAAATCGTTTACTTGGCCGAACTCCTGACTTTTGCTTGGGCGCTTTGCTACATGGCGTCGGGCGACATATACTTCGTAACTTTCATGGTTCAGATTTACAAGGAGCTGCGACTCGTTAAATTGTTGTTGACCAAGAATGAGGATGGCGCGTCGAGGGGGACCGAAAATACTGGCGAGATCCTGAAGAGGATCATCAAAAGGCACGTGGTGATTTTGAAGTACGGCGAAACAACTTGTCAAATATTGTCAAACACCTTCCTCGCGCAGCACTGCATGCTGTACCTCCAGATTTGCTTCAACATTTTTTTAACCATAACCGTGAGTGGTACAAATTAAATTGTCGATGTACTTATACGTGAGGTACCGAGTGTGATGAACTTTTTCAGACCCAAAACCCAGTGGTTGTGAACAAAACCGTTACCAGCATACTAGTCGCCGGCTTGATTTTGTTTTCCGTCTGTATCGTGGGTGAGATAGTGACCACCGTTAGCGAGGACATCGCCGACGCGGTTGTCCAGTGCGACTTGGAGTTGTACGGCTTACATGATGACCAGAGCTTGAATAACCTGAGAAATGTCAGTTTTTTGTTGCTGAGAGCTCAGAAACCGTTGAAACTGTCGGTTGGGACTGTTGGCCTGATGAATCTGCAATTTTTCAGCAGCACCGTCAAAAGCATATTTTCTTTCTTGATGATTTTGCGCACGGTTTTAGAGTAACACACCACCTGTAGCAATGTATTGTGCTCACAGAATACCTGAAAGAGCTTTGTTACCTGATATTACATGGATGTAGAAAAAAAATAACGGTTTCATGGAAGTCTATTAGAAACAAATTATATACGCTATAAAAAAACATTTTCCATGATGGAGTAAAACTGTTTTTCCTACTTTGGGCGATTTCTTGAACATTTGGACGTTTAGTGCGCCCTCGGTAGGAAAAATAGAGTTCGTACCTGGTGAGCATCCAACCAGGACAAGCCCAAAGAGTCCCCGGTGCTTGCCCTGGCGATATGCGCCACCAGGTACGAAAACTGCCATTTTATGGAATCTTCAAAACATTTAAACCAAAAAGACTTATCTTTAATTGTTTTCGTACAAATCTTTCACAGGTGTAATTTCTTTTTCATTTCTTCTGGCAATTCGCGAGCAACCATCAGATGTGACTTTGAGGAAACTAAAAATTTGAGGAAAAACCAAATTGTTCCATACAATTACAAAACAATACCTTGGCGTACTAACATTGAACATCAAATTTGTCTTTCCAACACTTTTCAGTACCTTTATGTCATTAGACTTTATTAACGTATTTTTTAATCATTTCAACGAATTAAAATCTCTCGTAAGATAATGAACTTCTTTAACAGGGATCTGAGCCTTTAGCCGAGTAATGCAATGGCATTTAATTTTGTCATGGAATTAAGTCAAATAAAGATATCAGTTGCAAAGAATAGTGAAAAAAAAAAAAAAAAAATTGTTTAACCATCATACCATCGTCAAGTTACGCGCACAGTTTCTTCAGGCTTTTCAGAAAAGCTCCTCATCTTCACTGACAAAGCAAGTAAAGAAATAAAAACTGGCTGTAGTGTATTTTACAGCTATACCCCGTTTGATGCATTGAAATACCGTGTTACTTCAAGATCCGTACTAGCCATAACGCGTGTACCTGCATGCTCGGCCCCAAAAACTCATTATTAATTGAAAACGGCGTACAACACAGTGTCCGACGTGCGAGAGAACTTCCTTACGCGCGGAAAAGCATTTTCCACGCAAAGATTATTTTTGATCACCCAACCAGCAATTACACGCGTCAATCACTTTGCACCTGCGCTCGGAAGTATCGCGAATCCCCCTGCGATCAATGAAAGTATAAGAGCACAAACGCCCGGATCTTTCCGTTCGGTGATATTTCTTATGTACATGCATTATACCACACGGTGGAGGGCCACTGGCGAAGCTTCTTGGATCGCCTACATGTTGTGTTGTAATAATTACACCTCGCCTAGAAAGAGGAATTTCACAACATTGCACCGTGCGAATATCAAATGAGTCGTAGACGCTCCCGCGAAAAGTGGGTAAAACAATAATAATTACTGGAGCGCCACGTACGTCCAAATGAAAATTTTAACGAGAGCCCGTGTAGGGCTGTGATGCGCAAGGAGCTTTTGTTGCTCACTTGAGTTTCGTCTCGTTCGAGACACGCATAATCTTTGAAAATCACAGTCAAAGCCGAAGGGCTGGTTGTGATTGAAATTTTGCAAATTATAAAAAGAAATTCCAAGCAGAAATGAGCGTGTAAAAATTGTTCGATGATAACAAGTACACATTTTGCGGTTTGTCGACATGTGGCCGGATGAATGAGAAAGTGCGCCTTATCACGCTTTGTTAAAATCTTACTTCATATGGATATCCGAACTATCAATCTGCTTCATGTGCGCCATGACTATTTTTTACGCTTTCGCCACCCGCGAAGACTTTGTCGAGTAAGATCGTATTGTTTTTCATGCGTTAAACTAAATGATTTAATCCCAACAATTTTGTTACGTGACATATGCATACATGTAGATACAATCTGGTGGACGCGTCTGGATACATGTCCGTTGTGATGAAATTTTTACCTTTCATCTCAAACAGGTGAGTGCGATGAATTATTACGTGGCGTATTACTAGGTGGCAGTAAAATTTTTCATGGTCTAGAAAAATAGTGTTAGAATTGTTGCGTGACGTGCACAGCTCAGAGGTGGCATTGGAAAAATATTTGGATGCCGGGGAGATCGAAATAAAAAAGTGTTGGCGTCACTGTCGTGACTATGTTATCAAATATATGAAAAATTTTTATATCATCGGTGGTTTGGCGTACTGCACTGCGCCCCTTTTTTCGTCAGAGAAAATGACGCCCCGAAAATTATATTCAAACCAAATTCTCTGTCAAGCCCAAGGTAAACTATACAATTTGTTTACTCATGCAGTCATTAGCTGTTTAAAACAAAGTTAATTATACATTTTTCTCTACAGCTATGAAATAATTTATGCAATAAACGTAGCAGTTGTTAAGTTTGGTGAGAAGATTTGTAAAATATTGTCCACACCCTTCTTCTTACAACACATTTTCCTGGCTTTTGTGGTATGTTTTTCCACGTTCGCAGCGATGACAGTAAGCACCAGTATTGTTTGATTGAATAACGTAGTGTAAAAAACATTAAAAAGTTTTTTTTTTATTTATTAAGAAAAATAGATAATTGTAAACTTTAAAGGTATATACATCTTGTTATGATTTTAGACTGAGAATTCGGCCATATTTAAAAAAATGATATTGATAACGATGCTTATAAGTTCGATTATTTTTTGTTTGTGCTTCATCGGCGAGGTCATTACAAAGGAGAGCGAGGATGTAATATACGCTCTAACGCAAAGTAACTTTTTCTTTTTCGATAATACATAAGATATAAAAAGAGTTAAGGATATGCTATTTTTTCTCATGAGGGTACAAAGGCTATTAAAACTGTCCGTCAGCAATTTCGGTATCATGAATTTGCAGTTTTTTGCAAAAACAATCAGCAAAATATATTCGGCTATGGCGGTGCCGAGGACGTATTATACCGAATTGGATTAGATACATATTTAAGTAGTCAAATGTAGTTGTGGTAGAAATTTATTCATGCAGTAAGCAAAGAACAAGTTGTGCGAATACTTTCTTCAGACACCAAACTAAAGATTGATTTCTAATTTTCAAACAATTAGAGCTACATTCAAATTTAAATGAAAGTTCGCTCGATCAGAAAAGCTTTTGGCCATTATTCTTTTTCCGTCATCTATAAATAATACTTCTGGAAATATTTTGTTATTTTCAGTGACACACAAGAAATAAATGTAACTTACCATATCAAACATTTTTTCACTCAAATTTGTACAGTTTTCTTATTTATATTTTTTTCTCACCCATGGCATGTATATAAGCATTTGGCCACAAAATTTTGTGACAAGACGAAGAATAAATTAATCAAGGTCCAAACTTTTATTAAACATTTAAATAAATCTAGCTAAGAAACAGTTGTGTTTAAAAATTTTAGGATTAATTTTTTTACTGTTTTATGTCATTTTCATGATTTTACATTGTAATAATAACGATCTTTCATTTTTTAAGTTGATAGCATTAAAGGTAATGTTGTATAGTTGTTATCTTCTTTTTAAAAAAAGCTTCGTATACTAGTCGAAAATATAATTTTTTCATAACTGTGTTAAAAAACTTGTTTTTTAGTTTAATATATTAATATAGTAATAGCAGCTAGAAATAGACAACAATTTTTCTTAATTTTAAGTGCTTTTATTAATCAAATCAATTCAAACAACTGGTAAAATTAATTTAAACAAAATTTTCATTTTATACATTTGCTTTTATGTACAACTTATGTTTTTATGCAAATTTTGCAAGGCATAAAAGCTTAGATGGGTCATACTACGAAAAACGCGCTATTTAGAATTGGAATTCTCAATATTCTGCCTCAAAACATAAACTCTTTGAATATCTAGATCATGAAATAGCAAAGTTTTCGTGATACAACCCCGAATTATCACGTATATACAAAATCTAAAAACTAAAAAAATTAAAAAAACACAGAATCCAAAAACGCATTTATTCGTAAGTATTGTAAAATAATCTAGTCTATCTTTCTCGTTTCGAAATTTTGAATTATCTCCTCTTCAAAACTTGCACGCGCTTTCTTTGGCAATTTACTCGACCTTTGCGTAATAAAATGCTTCTCCAATTTCCTGAACGGACCTTCGATGCCTATGGCTATGAGCAAAGCCAGTGAAAACGAATACACGACATCCGACACAAAGTCCCAAAACTGAAAATAACGTTTCATTATTTTTACACATATCATTCAAAGCGAGTACTCATTTTTCACACTCATTCTAAAAATTACTAATTTAAACAAAAAATAAAAATATCGTTTTATTTTGTAATTATTAAAATTTAGTTAAATCAAAAGGATATACTTACAATATTATGAATACTGTAAGTCCTCGGACTCCTCATGGTTCCTATTTGATACATTTGAATGATATTGTGGCACAGGAAGACGCTGTAAGTAAGCCGTCCCAGTGGCTGTACCCAACGTGGCGTTAAAAAATTGTAGTGGAAGTCTGAAAAAATAATATTACTTCGTTGACGAAAACTTACGTGTAGAGAGATAGGTCAGTGCGTACATATTTCGATAGTCTGATTGATAGTTTTCACGCGGATGGTGCGTGACCACTAGAACGGGACCAAGGTGAGGTAGCAGTAATGTGGAGGGCCCAACGGCCACGTATATATATATACACATACACTTTTTATTAATCTCGAAAGTATTGCAAAAGCCTTTTGACACTTTAAATGGCACGTTACACTGGCCGGTCGGTGCACGTGTTGAATTCGAGTGATTTAGTTTTTAAAATGCGTGGCTTTCTTATTGCAACAAAAATTTTGTCGGATCGATTTTCGCAATCGTACTTGAGCCCGAGCAACGTACAACTGATAAAAAAAGGCAATCATAATAATATATCGTGCGTTTACTAACTGCGCCCCATACGCGTGTATCTTTATTTTTAGAGAAACACGAGTACATTCACTTTTGCTCAGCCTAAACGTATGTTACATATATATGTATCTGTGCGTATGGGATATTATTCCAGAAGTCGGTGCTAAAGACCTTGCGCTATGCATTGACCGAATTTTTCGATGTATTGGAATATATATTATATAGTTGGATGCTTGTTTTTTATTTTAGATAGAAAGACGCGGTTTGCAATGATACATTTTACGGGGATGTGTACAATTTTTTTAAACATTCATGGCAATTAAGAGTAAAAAAAAAAAAAATCGCGATATTTCCTCTCAATAGAGAGAAAGAGGATGCGAATTATTAAAAATGCAGTGCAGGTCTTACCTAAACCATCACCCATGGTGATGAGCAAGACAATGGAGCAGAAGCTGAGAGCAAAAAAGCCGCGATGAAGACACGCGTACAACGCCACCTCGAGCAAGGATGGCTTGGAATTTGGATTATAATAGTGGTGGCCCAATGATTGGGATTTGACGCTCATAACAACTGCGAATAGTATGAACAGGCAGTGCGACCATCTCTGGAAATAAATCAACAGTACAAAATTCGTTTGACAAGTGGGTTTCCCCCACCACTGTTGGTGACCAGCAAGAAAAAATTATTTTTTACTTGTTGGCTTATGAAACCGAAGGTCGAAATGTTGATTATACCCTTGAAACGCCATTTACGAACCTTTGAGATACGCCACGAGGCATCCTTGTAGTCGTAGAGAATGGCACCGCAGATCACTCCTACCAGGTAAGATGTCATCCGCATGTGTGTTTTTACGTAGTGGTTGATAAAGTATTCGTCTTTCGTTACGCTATACATACTGTTTGATAAAAAAAAAAAAAAAAAAAAATTTGTCATGCCATGAATTGATTAATTGGTTTTTTGGGAACGGCTACTCCGCAACAGTGCCTCATATTTTTTATCGGAGCAAAAAGTGTATTGCAGAGAATAATTTGCATTCTTATGTCATCAAGTTCGTATATCTTAAAAACATTATTTTAGGCGTGGCCAATTTTTTTTGTCTTGTCATCTTAACGCTCTCAAAGAAAAACAAAAATTTGTTTTAATCGATTATTACACAATTTTCATTATTTCCCGATAAAATCTTTCAAAAGATTTTCAACAATACGTTTTTTTTACTGTTATACTTTTTTCTGCAACGTCGTTTCAATGCTCTAAAAACTACAAATTGTTTCAAACAGATTTAAATTATGAGTAAAAAATTCGTAGGTTTCATGAATTTACAATTTTTGTGCACGTAGCTGGCTGGTGCTCGGTTCAGTCATACCTCCATCTAAATTATTATCCTCATTAGTGACCCGCGTGTTTCTTTTTTCAAACAAATAAATGTAAATAAATAGGTAAAAAAAAAAATAATAATAATAAAAAAATGTAAAAGTATGTATATGATCAACATGATAACGAAGCACAACTTACTAAGAGAAGCCAATGAAGAGGGGTTGCACGTGATAGGCGTAAGTAATGTAGAAAGGTATCAAGATGCTGAGGACGGTCACTCCTCCGAGGATGGAGTAACCGATTTTTCTGGGACACTTGCAAAACACGCAGAGAAGAACGATCGTCAAAAGATACAGATGAAAGTCCACTGCCAAGTACCAAGACTGAAACATGCACTGCGGGCAACGAAAATGTGTGTTTTTTCTTTATTTTTTTTACAATCATCATTCATATTTTTCAAGACAATGCATACGCTTCATTGCATACACAGTTTTTTCCATATCCACGAAATTCGTAATTCTATTTAAAAGTATACATTGATTACAGAAGATTGATTCGTAAGTTTAGTTAACATCGGATAACGACTAATTTGTGTTTTTACCCACAAATTGTTATCATCACGCGAAATATGTATTGTAAGATTGATCTATACCAATTTGTCCATTGTCATGTAATTGTTCAGATAGAACAGATTAGCCCACCAAGTCGCAGCGCAGTTTTTCGATGCAGAAGTTATGAAGGTTTGCCACTGCGGTCCAGAGCCGATGTGTTGAAAGACGTACGAATAGAAAAAAATTACGAGAGCATAAGCTGGTGTGAACCTAAACAAGACGACGCGACGTTTACTCATGTTACAAATGTTCCTGCGTTGTTTGATGCGTGTGTGTATTATATCGTCAAAATTATCAACTATATGCATACATACATCGTTAAACGTTTTGGTTTTGCTTGTAATTTTTTTACCTCAGAAAGCGAATGAAAGTAAGACCGAAAAAATTTATGTTCTTCGATTTTTGGAATTGATCCAAAATAACGTAACACGTCAAGAGTCCGCCAATCCCGAAAAATCCGTCGACTATGATTGGCCCGTTGTGAACCATTACGAACGAAGGTATGTCAAAAGTCTGCAACAAAGTAATATTTTGTTTATTCGAAATTAATTTTCTACAACTATTATATTACGTATAACTGAAATAAAGTTAAAAAAAACAACAACAACAATATTATATTATACCAGAGTGTCCAGTCTGCAATAAAAAAAGGACATGTTGCAAAGTAGGAACGAATTTCGATATAATTTTCTAACAATTCAAAGCTTTATGGTTTTATTTTTTAATGTCATAGGTAGTTATTTAAACTTTCAGAATCGATTACTTGGAGCGCTGTCTTAAAAACTTCTAAAATGAATTACTAGGCAAAAGCATCGAAGCCCTTACATGAAATCCACGACACGACGCAGCCATCGTATCAGATAAGAAGTTCAAATAGAACTTTGTGCTGGGAATCTAACGGAAGAGTAGAAAACGATAAATATTTGGGCTTATTGATCATACGAAAGACAAAAGTATGGATGGGAAAAAAATGTCCACGGAGTTTTCACTGGGCCTATCTCTGGACACCCTGGTACACTCGTGTACTCACAAGCTCGTGATAGCGCATATTGACTGTAGGATTGGCGTAGTACTGCATCATGCGGTGGCCGACGAGCACGAGACACATGGAAAAGAACCGGATCATGTGAATGGTATCGAGGCCCCTGTGTTGGTAGCTAGTTTGAAAAATCGTGCGCAAATTCCGCTTCACCGAGAAACAAAGCAGCATTTGCGTTGACTTGGACGTGCACCGCTTATCTTCCTCCGTAATGATAGTGCCGTCGTAAAGGCTACTTATTATCACTAGTACTAATATTCCCAGCACTATTCCACTACGATTACAATAGAAATGATTGTATAGATTCGATGGGACGATTTTTTTTTTTTGTTTTGTTTGTTTTTTTCTGCTCTCTCGCATCGACGGGACTCACCAGTACACGTACGCGCCGGTGGAGAACTCCGGCTCCTCGACCATGGTCTGGCAATTTTCCTGGTCGACGCCGACCTTTATCGCAACCCCATTACTCTCGCCAAAGTCGTCGTACGGTTCCTGCAAGGCGAGCCTTATGTCTTCGGGAGTGCAAGCTGCCGGCACGCAAAGTGCCATTTGCAGCATGTAGCGTCTAAAAAAAAGAAAAAAAAAAAAATAGATAAACATATACGGGGGGATCACTTGTATAATACGCGGCGTGAATTTGGCGGTATAAATTTACCTGATGCGCCGGTAATCGCCCTTCTCCTTGACGGCCTCCCAAGCCGAGCCATTGGGATCGAAGTCGTGGTCGAGCTTTTCGTAAAAGCTCAGGTAATTGTCCTTTCGCTCGTACTTGAAATCGACGAGACAGTACCGGCTCCTCAACTCCACGAAGCTGCTGTTGCTGTTTTCGCTTGGTAAGCGAGCCTCGATTCTGTAGCACTGGTCGAAGCTGCCCAGGTGCCTCGTTTGACCGTCTATTATACCGTACGGGTACTTTGCCGATGAGTCAAACACTACGAGCAAATGTACATTTATATGATCGTTCGATGGTTTCTGTCATTACAATTTGGACGCCTCATTCGAAGACCAACGTAGCTCGAGATTTACAATTTTACTGCGAGTGCAAAAATCTGAGCTGTGTGTTGGTCTTTGTCAGAGGCGTTGGTACGAGCAATTAGGAGTCATCTGAAATTCGAAAAAACATTTTGTCCAGGCATGCTTTTGGGGAAAAAAATTTTTAGCCTTCAAAGTGAATGCGAAATGAATGGAAGGCAGCAGGACTTGAATAAATAAAATTGTTTTTAAGTGATTTCTCTTAGCAAGTCCCGTTAGTCATTGGTTAAACATTCACTTGGATTAAACAAATGATATTTTCCACAAATTTTCCAGTTTTTTTTTTTTTTTTTTATATATTAAAATCTGTAACTGACGCAAAGTAAAATTGACAATTACAAAAAGCTTTTTAATAGTAGTTTTCCTACGAGTTTGAAAAGTCTCTATTTGCGAACCGAGAGGTTTGCGGCCCGAGCCGAAGGCGAGGGACGTAACGAGGTTCGTAAAGGAGACTTTTCGAACGAGTTCCGGAAAACTGCTTTTTCGCCCAAGGAAGTACCAGCCTCCCAAAACCACCCGAGTGCGGAAAAAGTTTTTTATGCGCTCTGTAGATTTTATGTTGACAATTATTTTTTTTTTTAGCATTTAAAGTACAACAATCTTTACTTATAAGTGCACTTGTATATTTTTTGCTGGAAAACAGTTTTGATTGATTTCATTTCAAGCTTTGAAATATTTGTTAAAATGGGAATTACTTTTCGGCAAGGAAAATTCCGTTGTAATTTACATCGTATTTATTGTGCGAAGGAAAAACACTCGAGGAATGTTGATTTGGAATTTCGACATGATTTTTTTTCCTAATTTGAATTTCTTTAGTGAGTATTCAAGCAGTCCCGATTTAAAACGAGTTTTCTTATCAATACGAATTGGCGCCCAATGGTATTTTGACACTGTACATATATATATATATTTGCACGGCTGGTACGTTGAACTTGGCCATTTTTAGCATAACAATAAATGAGACAAAAGTTATATACTATTATGTGTAGTCTAGTTCAACATTATTATAACTTTATTACGAAATAAATAAATTAATAAGTAAATAAAAATACGAACAGTAAATAAAAACAAAGAAAAAAGGTAAAAAGCTACAGGCTTAACATGAGAATATCATTAAAAAATTTATTGTATGGCCTGTGATTTATGTTGATTTTTTAACTAATCATAAATATCGTTGACGTAGTAAAATTCATTTCCTGTTCGACACTACCGATTTATTTTTTACCATGAACACTTATATTTTACTTATCCGTGTCGACGCCAAATATTTTACGTAACGAATGCAACTTCATATACTGAAAGAAAAAAATAAAAAAAATAATAGAGAAATTCCAGCAAAAATTACCATTCTGTACAGTGAATCGGATGCAAGTTGGCTAAAAAAAGAAAAAAATTATCATTTTTAAACCGTAAAAGTTATTGGTTTAAAAAGTAAAAATTATCGTTTTAACAAGTAAAAATTTCGATGCAGGAAAGTAAAATTTATTTACCGATCCTTTTAGTTTTACTGTTCCAGCATAGTAATTTTTACTGTTTTAGCCATAATTTTTACTATTCAAACTATAATTTTAACTGTTGAAACCATAATTTTTGTGGTTAAAAATAATAATTATTTCCTTTTTTGCCAACTTGCATCCGACTTACTGTGCAGAATGGTAATTGGAATGTCTCTATAATTTTTAATATTTTTTTTCTCAGTGTTCGTATCTACAGACGCACGTACGAATATAAATAAAAGCTCAGCAGCCTGTTTTACGAGGTGTACGTTACGGTGGTTCCACAAAAAAAGTTGTCTTAGTTATCTCTTCGCTACGTCACGATAAGGAAATAATGTCTCTGGGAGATTATTTAAAAAATTTTTTACCGACATTTTTTCAAATCTGACGCAAGAATGAGCCATGACGAAAATAAAGAAGAACGGTCAAACAGTCAGAGTAGATAAAAACTATGAAAGATGAACAACATAAAGTGGGACACTGATAAAGAAAGCAACATTGTTGTACGTGCGATCGAGGAAAAGGAAAATGCCAGAATTCATGTACACTCAAATGTTTGTCTCTGCAAAGAAACGTATATATACCAACAAGTACTCGGGAGATTATTTTTATTGTTGTTATAATTTCCTGAGCTTACCTTCTCGTAAATAAATTTTATTTATCTTTATTTATATAGTTATAACAGGCAACATAAATATTTGAATGGTTAATTGTAAATAACAGTAGTCCTGCCAGAGCGATGACGTGACTACAGAGCAAGTATACTGTGATTTGGCATCACGGAATTTTTTTATTGGAAAACATCGTGCTTTTACTGAGAAAAATAAGCGTACGTTTATAAAAATTTGTTTGGAAAATAAAAAATCATTAGATTTGTTTTTTGAAAAATCACAGTTTGGACTTAAAACGTCTAATAAAAGGCTAGGGGTCAATATTCTTTTTTACGCCCCATTCAGTCCGTTAATTTATTTTTAACGTAATTATTCAAGATATTCCTTTATTACTGAAGCACATAAACGTAATGATCAATTCAAACATTTTTCAAGGGAATAAACAAAAATTAAACTGGTGCGACTTTTTACTTAATGGATTTAAAGTAATATCTCACCCGCTGGATTTTACTGTACACATAAGTAGCTCTGTAATTTAAGACGTGATCTATTTTACTCGAGACACAAATACGAAGAGTTTCAAAAATTGTTGTTGCCATACACACCAGCTAATTAATATTTATCCAATCAATGTCAAAGACACGCATAACTTCCGAACGTAAAAAATGTAATTAATCAGCAAATAACGTTTTTACTACACTGCATGATGTTCTCTTGCACTGATAAAATTATCACCACGACCCACAAGCATCGAACGCAAAAATTTTAGCAAAACACAATATGTCTACGCGAACGACGCGAGCAAACAATCAACAAACTTTTCTCCGAAAATTATTTCCATCTCACCTTTGAGAGCTTTGTGTTGGTAAATTATACATCCAACTGTTGGATTTTTCCAGTCTTCGAGTGTAAACAGCAATAACAGAGGTGGACAGAAGATGAAACGAGTGAGTGCTGTATACATAAAAGCACGCCTGGCTAATTTATACGCAAGTTCAGGGTCTTTGCGGCGGACGCTGAACTTGGATGCTGAGTATGCTTGGTGACTCTGACTGATTAAAGAGCAAACCGTGCGCGTATATATGCGTGTTGTTTTCCCGCAACTTTCGGAAAAATTTGAATTTAGCGGTTACGATTACGAAATCGGTCGTTACTACTCGCCGTGTGTACATATATATATATATATACACACACACATACGCTCCGCAAGTGATAATGAAATTTTACGTTGTTGTCCGCGTGTGGGCTTCAACGAGGAAGAACATTTACCCGTGCTCTCGCTCCTTTCGGTCCGTTTTAAGAATATATTATTAAAATACGTGTGTACTTCAAGGATGAATAATACCAGAACTCGGTGTGTGCGACCTTTTTTGATAAATTATCATAAACGAAGCGAGAAGGATGATGACCGTCGAATGCGGACATTTCAAGATATTTTCTTTCTTTTTTTTTTGCCGTGTAAATTAATTCTCAAAGCTTGAATATTCTTTTACTGTTTTTTTTTTTTTTTTTTTTTTTTTTTTTTCCCTACAAAAATATATTCTCCCCTTGAGTGAAAAAAAAAAAAAAAAATAGTTAGCCAAATGAAAAAAACTTACTCTGAGTTGCCCAAAAGGTGCCATTTCCCAGTTCTTCGATATACCTTTTTAGCTGTCGTTTGCAAGCACCCTCGGGAAGCGAGTTCGAAGTGGCGACGACGATCGGCGGTACGGGTACTTTATCGAACCAAAAGTCGTCGCCAGGCACCACCTTTTTCTTGCCGATCGTCAAACAATCGGTCGAATTCCAGTCATGCGAGAAGAATTGCCCTTCGCACCCACTCAAGTAAAACAAAAGCACACCCACGACGCACAGCTTACCGATCATTTTTCAATTTTTCGGATTCGCGACCTGCAGCAAATCGTCGAGTGAAAATCGTTAAAAATCGCTCGCTCCCTTATTCCCGCTCATCTATGGGTCTTCGTAATCGATATACTATAGCAATAATAAAAAGAAAAGTATAGTTATAGTGTTTATTAATGCGCCGTCTTCGGGGCGTCCGCGCGACGTAGCACCGATTTATCTATTAACTCGGTTCGCACGCTCGTTACCGATTTTATGGCTATATCGGCCGGGGGGGCCAGTAGCCAGCCTCGCGACTCCCTCCTTCTCTCCCAACCAAATACATACAACCACGCCAAACCGCAACTAATACACAACTATGTCCGTTCGCTCTTGCTTGAGCTCCAAAGTGTGCGGTAGTGTGCGCGCGAGCGCGTGTCTGTATACGGTGGACACGGGGCCTCACCTTTACTCGGAGCTGTATACCCATATGCGACAACGACCTTCGACAGTTCGGCGCTCGCTTCGTGCTTTTTAGCTGAGATTTTTGACACCAACGGCACGGCTGTTGGGGTATTTGCAGATTTTCACGATACCTGCACGTTTCGCGGACGGATTTTCTTTTCAGTCCTCCAAGTTTTCATTGATCAACGAGTGAAAAATTTACAAGTACTTAATAGAAATCCAACATTGAATGTAATTTTTGAAACACATCCGTTGTTTTACTGACAGTCGTTGTACTAATGTTACATTTATTATCATTATATCAAATTGATATTATATAAATGACGTTAACATCGATGTTTTTTTTATATTTTTTACAAAAAGGCTCGATATTTAACAGCTTTTTCATCTTTATACTAAAAATTTTTTAGAATACAACTGTTTAATGTCTTCTATGTGCACATGTAAAAAAAATTAAAAAAAAAAAACTTAAAGATCGAAAAATGCAGTTATGTTTGCAAGAAATCTCTTGGAGATTTGCTTTCACATTCGATTGAGCTGTATTTCGAGAATAATACATTTGTTTTACGTTTACTAACAAGCAATATGCTAATCATTATTCGATATAACTGAGATAATACAATACTTAAAATTTGTATTTTACGAACGAAATATCAGGCTCTTAATAATTATTTTTAAAAAAAGTTTTAGCCGGTCCATCAAAGAACCCCTGAAGTATCAAAACCGTTCATACAGTAAAGTGTTTAAACTTGAAGTACAAGTTACATCTACTAATAAAGGTAGATGTAACTTCGTGATGTTGGGATATTTTTAAACATCACTTAAATTATAGAGAAAAAAGTGTTTACACCTCTAAGAAAAAATACAGACAACTAAAAAGTGATCTTAATATTTCCAACAAATATTTCTCACAAATGCTTAAAAGTTCCACAAAAAAAAAAAAAAAAACACTACCAGTGACCTATTCTCTTCCATGTAAAAAAATCGAGAGCTGCAATTGAGCAAGAGGGAAAACTTTATTGACGGTAAAGAAAAAGAAACCAAAAATCTTGATAAAAAAAAAAAGTGTATTAATCTCAAATTCATCTCCCGCGTTGGAACTGTACATACATATATCTGTATAAGAGCGAGCGTTTAAACTTTCTTCGGTGCGCGCACATGCATACGTGAGAGTTTATGTGTTTTTATCACGGGAAGTGCAAGTAAAATTGCATTCGGCGAAAGGGGCGAGACAAGACGAGAGGGGGCAGGTATAAAAGGTAAGTACGTGGCTCGATGCAAGGACAGTTGTTTGTCCGCATTGTGTGTGTACTTACTTCAAATTCAGTAAAATGTGGCTGACTGTTGTTAATATTGCGCGCGATTTAGCACGTTGATTTTGGTGTTTATTTATTTCGTTTTAAAATTAAATTTTTTTTTTTCCAAAATAGTTTAAAAATAATTTCTCATTTTATTAGTTGTCACTAAAATTTGGGAGTTTTTGATGGAATTCGCAACAAAGTACATATTACTTTGCAGTGGCTTCGTTGAGTTTTTAAATTTCGGAATCAAAAAGAATAGCTTGCTCTCGATTTCCACGTAGGTAAAATGTTCGAAGGAAACAGGTAATTTTATAACATATTTTACAGTAAACCCAGAAAATCCATTCGTTTCACGGCTCGTTAAAATTTTCATTACTTTTAAGAAATAACTTTGCTTCCCGAAGTATTGCAAAAAAATGAAACAACAAAAAGTGAATAACCAAACACAAATTAACATTGAAATATCGCTTGAAAATAAACAAACTAAAAGAAACAAAAAAGACAAGCCCTTTCACAAGCCCTTGACGGAAACGTTCAACCCACCGAGACCAGAGCGGGAAAACAGGAAGGCGCGCCGTATCCACTGGAAACTCGCGGAAAACGGCCCGTAACTGCAGCACCAACGCGCAATGAAAAAGAGAAAGATAAAAAAAAAAGTGCATCAGCCGCGCATACGGATCCAAGATAGCGGGATGTTGCGCAGTTGCGTAACCCACACCTGAGAAGTGCGTCTGGCCGCAGTGTAGTTCCCGTGCAACTTTCTCCGTATACTCTCGCCTACACCCAATATACACCCGAATACTCGTATACGCGACGCGAGACCCAGTTTCACTTTCATCCGTTCAGCGACGAAAGTCTCGTTGCCCTTTGGATGCATATACACCTTCATTTTCTCCTTTCACACGGCACTTTTTTTTTTAGGCTTCGTTTTTTAATATCGACGATTCAATTTTTCGTAAAATACTGTGAGCATTCATCACGATAGACATATACACATAAAAGACGCATCGTATACAGAAAAGCACATAAATAGCGTTATTTATTAAAAATTGGTGGTCCGCTCCAGCATTTTGTTCGCAGTGACCCTGACATCGTTTGCTCTTCTATTATTTTATTACTTGACGACGAGGAAACCAAGGGGGTATCCACCAGGTAAATAACAAAAAATCGGCAAAACTTGAAAAAAACAAAAAACAAAAAAAAAACCTTGACAATCCAATGTTGTAGGACCAGAATGGCTACCGATCCTCGGGTCGGCCTTAGAAGTTGCCCGCCTGCGAAAGGAGACCGGCTTTTTCCCGGAGACCTGCAACATCCTGGGAAAAAAGTACGGGCCGATAATCGGCTTGAAAATCGGCGCCGACAACATCGTCATATTTAACGATTACGAGAGCATGAAGGCCATGATCGCGAACGAGCTCTGCGACGGCCGGCCGATCGGCCCGGTCTACGACTCTCGCACCTTTGGCAAACGACAGGGTTAGCCACTTTTTGCCGATTCTTATCGATTTTCTTTATGAAAAAAAAAAAAAAAATACAAGAGAGCAAGATTGAGCAACAACGTTGATGGTACGTAGGTTTGCTGGTGGTGGACGGGCACCTTTGGGTCGAGCAACGCCGATTCATCTTGCGTCACCTGCGCGACTTTGGCTTCGGCCGCACCGACATGGCCGTGCAGCTGGAGCACGAGGCAGCGCAGCTCGTCAAGCACTATGACGCTCTGATACGCGAAAAAGCCACCAGGAGCCGTGCCGATTTTTCACGCCAGACCGTCACCAGCAGGAACAAAAACGGGCAGATCTATCAGCTGGAGAAGGAGGATCGGGACGATGACGAGCCGGTCAAGAGGAGGCCGCTCACTGCCCAAGACTTTTACATCAAGGTCGGACCGGATGCGGAGATCGAGGATACGGCCAAGGCGCCCGGCATCGTCGTCGAGATGGAGGACTTTTTCGGGGTGCCGGTGCTCAACACCCTGTGGTGCATGATGGCCGGGAAGAGGTGAGCGTGGACTGTTTTTTATTCTGCTCCCCCCCCCCAAGCATACACTTAATATTAGTTAGGCCNTTTATTACGTTGGTGGTCACCACAGGTACAACATCGACGACAAGGAGCTTAACCACCTGCAGAGGATACTCAACGCGATATTTCGCGACGTCGACATGCACGGTTGCATGTTCAACCACTTTCCCTTTCTGAGGTACGTTGCTCCCGAGCTGTCGGGGTACGCCAAGTTCATCGAGCGACACCAGGAGCTGTGGAAATTCCTCACGGTACGGGCCATTTTGTTCTTTGTTGCGCTCTATACGTACAATCGAGGCTTTGAAAGTTGCACTGTATTTGTTTAGGTGGAGCTGGACAACCATAAGAGGACTTTTGATGCGGCGTCGCCGCGGGACCTCATGGACGTGTACCTGCAGGTTTTGCAATCGGATGACCTGGACGATACTTTTTCGGGTAAATCGAACGTGTGTATTGAACATGGAAAAACACTTTGTCACGCTCGCTGTTTCGCAATGTTTCTCTCTCTTCCTTTCCTCATTTATATTATTCTAATGTGTGCAAATAGGGTGTCATGTGATTATCGGCGAATCGGGTGTCAAAGAAATATTAGACGCAACTAAGTATATACATGTACTGAAAAAAAAAAACAAAAAAAACAAAAAAGCGTGAAGGGAAAAAAAAAAAAAAAAAAAAAAAAAAGAAATCGGCACACGTGTCCCACAGAGTCGCAGCTTCTGTCGATCTGCGTGGATTTGTTCATGGCCGGCTCGGAGACGTCAGCGAAGGCCCTGTGCTTCGGCTTTCTCTTTCTCGTGCTCAATCAGGAAGTGCAGAGGCGAGCCCAGCGGGAAATCGACGCGGTCATCGGACGCGATAGGCTGCCGTCCTTGAACGACAGACCGAGGTCGGTTTCTTCCCATCTGCTATACACATATTTATATACACGTACCCGTTCAATTAATTATACCTAGACTTGATTATTAGCTATTATAATTTGCCCACGTTATTGATTTACCTATTGAGAAATACTTTGTTTTTTGTTTTCAAGATTATTTTGGGAGTCAATTTAGTTTTTTGATCATACGTATATGTGATTTAATATTACCTGTTTGGTCTTTTTAACTATACTTAGTCTTGACTGGTGCGATTTTTCATAGATTGTTGTTGCAGGATGCCGTACGTCAACGCCATCGTTTTGGAGTCCGTAAGGATGTTTATGGGTCGAACGATGAATATTCCGCATCGAGCTCTCAAAGACACCCACGTCATGGGGTACAGGATACCTAAGGTATTTCCATAATTTTTTCTCGTCTTTTTTATGGTGTTTACCTGTAAAACAACTAAGCCATATTGGTGTACGTCAAGGCAAGCATTATGTATTTTTTTTTTTTTCAATGCAAATAAAATCGATACGTTTACAGGATAGCATGCTGCTCGTGAACTTCAACAGCATCCTGATGGGCAAAGTTTGGGGCGACCCCGAAGAATTTCGGCCCGAAAGATTTATAGACGAGTCCGGGAAAATAGTCTTGCCGGATCAGTACCTGCCGTTCAGCTTTGGTATGTATTTTCGTGATTAGCGTTACTCATTTAAATGGTACATATTTTTAGGCACGACCAACGTATTGGAGTTTTTTTGAATCTTTTTTTTATTCAAGACAAGAGAAAACTCAACTTTCATTATTATTTGTACAGTGTATAGTTTATTTCTTTATTTATTTATTTTTTTTCACAAATGAGCAAATGCTCAACATTAATTAGTGGTAAACGTAAAATAAACAAACCAAAATTACAGGTAAGCATCGTTGCATGGGTGAAGTACTGGCTAAAAGCAACATATTCATGATAACAGCAGCTTTGCTCCAGAACTTTACGTTCTCGCCTGTTCCAGGCGAGGAACCACCGAAAAATGAATACATTGATGGTGTTACCGCCAGCCCTAAGCCATACCGAGTTTTTATGACAAAACGAATATAGTTGAATGTTGGATTACAATGTAGTTCCGAGATCATGTTATTTTCATAAAATTTTTCTCGTTTATTATTTTTTTTATTAAATTTACATAATTTAGTGCATGATATTGTTATATTCGTGCATTACTCATACGCGTTATTTCCTTTACCTATTCATAAGATACTCAAAAATGGAAAAAGTCTGTGGATATCATTATGTTAGTTGTAGCAAAATCTCGTAACATTTGTTTGTTCTGTACAATGCAATTAAAATTAACGTTGTTAAAAAGTCCTTTTACTATAACACATATTGTTACCACACAATTCAGTTTAGACATATTTGGTAAAAAAAAAAAAAAAAAAAGAATGAAAATTGATCAAAATGATTTATTTTTCAACTTTAAGAATAGATCAGTAATATACACTTATACTTGATCCATTCAATAATCATTGTATTAAATTAAGAGAACTCTCTTGACACAACTGAACATGCTATTTGAAATTCATTAAATATAGTTTTAAATCATATTGGACAAAAATTATTGACATAGATTACTTTTATCTTAGACACACCAAGTTCTATTAAACAATTATCATTACTTCTATCTATCATTATTGTATTGAGCGGCAATACCAAAAATGCGGAGCCTTTCCGATGGTAAGTTGAGTACATCTAATAAGGAAAAAAAGTCTTTAATCCATGTGTTCTAAGGTTTGTACATTTTGCACGATGTTGCATTTTCAAGCCTTGATTCAATTTTCTGAGTCTTTATCTTTATCCTTATCGCTGTATTCCGAACTTGCTCTGCTTTTTTCATCCGATCTTTTTTCTGATCTATCCTCTTTTTCTGATTTCCTCTCCTTATCCTTATCCTTGGATTTTTTTTCGCTCCTCTCACTTCTTTCGCTTTTTTCGCTCCTTTCACTCCTCTCACTCTTTTCACTTCTTTCACTTCTTTCACTCTTTTCACTTTTTTCACTTCTTTCGCTCTTTTCGCTTCTCTCGCGAGTATCATCACTTTTATCTCTATCGTCCTTACTACTGCTGCTTTTAGATTTTCCGTTGCTTTCAGATTTATCTTTACTCTTATGCTCTTTGTCCTTATCTCGGGATTTCTCGGAGTACTTTGATTTAGATGACTTTGATTTGGACTTGGATCTTGATTTGCGAGACCGAGATTTCGATCTCTTGCTTCTAGAACGAGATCGACTTTTTTTCCTGGAAAAAAATAAACAAGTTGAATGCGTTTCCAACAAATGAAAAAAAGGAACTGAGGATCGTGAGTATTTATACGAAATTGTTTACACCTTTGAAAGAAAATACGTATTTCTAAGCTTACCTTCCAGGAGATTTTTTCTTTCTCTCCTTGGACTTGGACCTGGATCTTCTGGATTTTGATCTTCGAGACCTGGATCGTCTGGATCTTGATCGAGAACGGTGACGCGTTCTGGAGCGAGAACGATGGCGTGACCGTGACTTTTTGCGTCGATCCCTTGATCGGGAACGTTTACGCGAACGTGAGCGTGACCGACGTCGATGTTTGGAGCGTGAACGCCGATGACGAGAACGTGAGCGTTTGCGAGAACGGGAGCGACGTGACCGTCCACGGGACCTTGACCTGAAATTTAAAATATTTAGCTATTACGTATTTCTACTAAATAAGCGACTCGTGTAAAACTAAGTTTAAAGACTTGCCTAGTTTTTCTGCCACGTGAGCCACTGCGACTGCGTTTCTCCTTGGATAGGATTCCAAGCATAGGATCTATTGCCGCGGATATAAGATTGTGGGCTTCCTTGACTCGCGACATGGCCTCCTCGATTTCCTTCTGAGCAGCCTCATTGCTTTTGGCTTCAGGTTTAGCAATTCCTACGGTTGAGTGAGTCATCTTGATTGGTTTGTCATTAAGCATTTCACCATTGAGCTGAAGTGCTGGTACAATGGACATTTGATCCGAGAATTCGACTAGCATAAAGTTTCCAGATGGTTCCGAGTCCCTAGTGCATTTCCTGATGTATTTCACTTCAACGTGGTGGTTACCAAAGAAGTCCATGACTTGCTGTTCAGTAGTGGAAGAATCTAAATTACCAATAATCAGAGTTCTCCGAATTTCCTCGATCCTCCTGCTATCCAAGTGTCCAGGTAAATTTGGATACAGCGGCAAACCATTAGCATCAAGTTTAGGGTCAGTTGTGGTTATTACATGGTTTGGTGGTATTCCTTCGATGGCATTCACCATGTTAGATGGAAGTTTATGCTCAGATGGATACAGACCTGAAAGACACATATAATGGATGCTTACATTTGGTAATAGGCAAATAACCTGATTTCTCTGTTTATTTATTATGATAGGCACAAAATACTCATTTTAACTATACAACAAATAAAACAGGTCCAACAGTGAAAAAGTTTACTCTTATATTACCTGGTACAACAGTTCCATTGTTCGTAAGTTCCAAAGCCCTCTGTTCATCGGGGATGTCTCCGTTTGGCCAGGGAATGACGATAAGTGCTCTGTCGATGAAGACAGTGTTGGTCATATGTTGGGCAACGGAAACCTGGTTGTGGTCGTGAAATTTGATGTAACAGATTCGCGACTGAACCGGCACTGCCACATCCCTGATGGTCGGGTACAACCTGATGTCCTCGATTTTGCCCAGGTAGCCGAAGAGCGTCTGCATCTGGTCTTTGGTGGCCTGGGGCGCGATGTTCGTCACTTGGACGACTTTCGTTGAGCCCACCGCCATGGCTGTAGCGACGCTCCTTCACGACGGCGTTGTTTGAGGTTAGCTGCGAGGACGCGTCCCCCTTCTTTTTCTTTCTTCTACAGCTGTAGGTTAAGTAATGACTAAAATGTATAAATCTGCACCCTCTTATCGATTATCAGTTATTTCACGATTCTCTTTTTAAATCACCTCACCTCACTACCGATCTTTCTGACGATTTTCACATGTTTACGGAGGCGGTGGAAAAACGAACGCTTGCCTTTTTCGGAGCATCACCTGCATTATCTAAACATGACCAGATCCATATGAACGGCGCGTGAAGTGAGATACATTTATATATATAAGAAGTGACCAAGAGGGGAGGGGAGACATCACAGTCCACAGTCCATATTCCATATCCGAAAAAGTGTGGAATATGGGATGTGATTGGAACATGATACTGGCGCCTTTTATTCAAATTTGAAGCTGATAATGGTTTTCGCAACGAAATCATCGTTATTTATTTATGCTTTATGTGTACTGCGTCGTAGTTAAACGTAGATTTTTAGTTTTTAACAAACAGCCTGGGAATTAATAGATCTAGGTATTTCTTTGTCAAAATTTTATCAAAAGTCCAAAGTCATTTTTGAGATAGTTCGACTCTCAGTGTGACTCATGAACAACAATAATTTCAACATTTTAAATTAATTTTTACTTAAGATATGCGAATTTCAAAGTGATATAACCAACGATGGTGACTACAAATCTGAGTAAATGAAACTTTGCAGATCAATAAGTCGAAAAATAATAATAATAAATTAACCAACTATAGTTTAAATTAAATTTGTTTTTGTGGGTTTAACCTGAGAAAGGTGTATCACGCTTACAAGTCGTGGCAGCGCAAAAAACCGAGAAAGGAACGTCGTCTACGGGGTTACGAGGACAAAAAGCCCAAGCACATGTTTTGGATTGCTTTCGCGCAGCTGACCTACGTAACTTTACATTCTGGTAAAGAGAGCACGGTGTAAGATGTACACTCAGTGGAACTCTGATCTGTCCCCGACCCTATTTCAGGACTATGGCGCGAAGTACTGTTCAATAATAGGGTCCGGGACAGATCAGAGTTCCACTGAGTGTACGTGAAGTTATGTGTAGTAATTAAAGTAATTACTACTAAGTAATATATGCCATATGGTGGATTTTATTAAACCATATGAATATCTATATTTTTGGAGGTCGACTTTTGGGTGGAAAATAAATTTTAAACTTGCCGCAAATAACGCAGAAAATATCAACTTATTATTTTCTATGTATCAAATTAGTTGCGGCTGGTTTATTGTATGGCTCTATTGTAAGTTGTAATGATCATTTTGATCAGCGCCATCTAGCGTTGCGAATTTCTGAACCAAGAAGTGGCCCTAAACTTTTGAACCAGAGCTTTAGCGCGTAGAGCCATTTAGTCTATTATAAACCAGCCGCAACTCATGATGAAGCTATAAAATAAAAAAACAACAATACATGTGTTTTTGGCGGCAGGCTAACAATCTATCTTATGCTCAAAAATTTATCTTCAAAAGTATAAACACATAGGTCAATTTTTTGGTAGAAAATAGATTGTTAACTTGCCGTCAAAAACACATGTATTGTTGTTTTTTTATTTTATAGCTTCATCATGAGTTGCGGCTGGTTTATAATTGATTAAATGGCTCTAAGCCCTTATGCTCGGTTTCAGAATTTTAGAGGCCACTTTTGGCGAAAAAATGAAAACCGCTAGATGGCGCTGATCAAAATGATCATTACAACTTACAATAGAGCCATATAATAAACCAGCCGCAACTAATTTGATACATAGAAAATAATAAGTTAACATTTTTTACGTTATTTGCGGCAAGTTTACAATCTATTTTTTACCCAAAAGTCGACCTCCAAAAATGTAGATATTCATATGGTTTAAAAAAATCGACCATATGGCATTACTTAGTAGTAATTACTTTAATTACTACACATAACTTCACGTACATCTTACACCGTGCTCTCTTTACCAGAATGATAAAATCAGAGACTGTAAAGTTACGTAGGTCGTGGTGACTATCGTCTGCTATTTTAACTGCAGTTAAGGAACAGAGTCAAGGTAGTTGACTTACCGACCTGACGGTAACGTAGAGCGCAACCTTAAATTACTTGCTGGTGACGATTGCGGAAAACACCCATTACTTGCTGGTGACGATTGTGGAAAACACCCGTCGCCCGTCGGCCGTCATTCTGTTTTGTGTGTTACCCCACGGGACGTACCAATTTTGTTTCATCAAAACTTTAATAGATGGCGCCACTAAACATTTTTTGCAGTGTTCCAGTAAAGGTTTTTACTTAACTCTGCGCCAACGACAAACTATATACCTACCTACTTAATAATACGTCCAGTTCATTGCATCCGATGTAATTTCAACGAACGGGACTCACGGAAAAATCTTTATGAAACACAAATCATTGTTACGTCTAGTTGAGCAACCAATCAATGAGAAAACCAATGAGGGAGTAAAGTGGTATCCGTAATCATAATATAATCCCAATAAATTGAAAAGCTACAGCTTTTTGGGCACAAAATTAAAGGTCGATAACTCCAAAAATCATACACTTGCGTATCCGTCTTTGGGAGAGATAGGTATGTTCCACTTGCGAGTCGGCGACACTTATACGGACGTTGGAAAAAAATCGGTTCCCCCATACCGGGAGCATTTCCCGGTTGGTTGACTTGAAATAACTTTTTTACCAGGAGATCTTTTGGTACACCTTAATTACACTCGCACGCATCGCCTGGCTTTATTCATCCATTCCAAGCACTTCTCACGGGGCAGAGCACTACAAGCACGAGCGATCGGTTTTTAGCTCAAAAGAAAAAAAGTATACCCCCGCTGCTGCGGCAGCGAGACATAATGTTTCATCGACGACGTCGACACGGAGCTCATAATCCTGTACACCCGGTGAAAGCAAAAGCGGATGTATGTAAGGTACAAGTACGCGGCCGCGGCCGAGGACAATTCTGGGATAATACCCCGATCGACACAATGGCCCCTGTTTTGTATATACATATACATGCATATACCTCTGTTCGCGATGAGTTGGTTATTCGTCAAATATCGCTTACCATCAGGTATTATCCATACGGCGAGAGATCGGCGCCCTCGTGTATATTTGCCTCATTTTTCGTTTGCTCCTTATATTCGGTCTTGTACGAGAGGTGGGTTTCCGGTTTCCACGGCGATGATGTAGTACTCGACGACGATCGCTGCTGTGTACTCGTATAATTTATGTACCGAAGAAGCGCGCGAGTCGCGAAAAATCGGCCCTCGCTTCCGAGACAATCGGCGGCCTTTTTTCGTTGTACTTATATACTGGCTCTTCTCCTCTTTCTTGTTGTTGTTGTTCTTCAATTTTTTCCTTTTTTTCAATACAGATCGGTATCAGGATACTGTAATAACGCCTGGAAGCTCCTCGTTTTTTTTTTTTTTCATTTATTGTGTTTCGTGAGTTTTGGATAAAGGATACGGAAAGATTTTCTCAGGTAGAAATCAGCGCGCGTATTATTTTCTTTGGTTCATCTCGTATAAACTGTAGAAATTTCAGATTCACGAGGTAACGATTAGAAAAAAGCTCGGCACGCGTGGGACGGCCTCTGTTACTGAAATATTTGAAAATCGCGTGGGTAACGAAAACGAAATATGGAAACACACCGCTAAAACATAATAATTATTATACCATCACTACGTGATAGGTACAGACTAAAAAGTTGGTCATACTATTTGCAACACACGGGATGATTTGCAAAATGTTTCAGTTTATTTATCACTCGAGCGTGCATAAGTCAGTGTTGCAAAAAAAAAAAAAAAAAAAAAAAAAAAAAAAGAATGAAAATTGNCAAACCATCAAACAATAACCCGCCTCGGGGGCTCGTGAAATAAAAAATACGGAGAAAAAAAAATGAACGGTAACAAACTTTTGAATAGAGGAAAATGAAACGCGAGTAAGAAGCTGATACTAGAGAGACAAGGGAATGTAAAAAAAAAAAAAAAAAAAAAGAGATACTCACCAAAAAGGGAATAAACATATCGTTGCCGCGCAAACAGCGAATCCAATAATTCATTCGCGTTTGAAAAATTGATTATTTAAAAAGTTTCCCAAGTGCTTGGTGAGAACATAAATCGTTCAACTGATTTGTCGTTGTTTTTTTCCCTCTCAATCGTAAATCTAACGACCTCTGATTTTTATTGCAATAATAGCCGCGATTAAACATACATGCACTCCGGTGGAATAAAAAAAAAAAAAATCGGTCGCGCGCAACACAGTGCGAGATACATGTATATACTTACTGACCCAGGTGACCCCGAAAAAAGTATAATATGGTGCGTAAGTGGGCCACTTGGTATATTACGGTATCATACACATGTGCAGGGTGCATGAGACATCGTCCAAGTTGTTTTCACTCGCGGCGGTGCCGATCGTCCGCGAGTCATCGCCGATTGTATATGTACTGTACTTGTACGGATGTGTACACCAACTTGACCGCGTGGCTTCGAGGACCGAATAAGTGTATACACGCGTCGACTGATATGCGCGAGGAATGTGTCACGGCACGCGCTTTATTTGTATGGGGTTACACATACACGGGTATGATAATCACGATGCGGCTCTCTCTCCGGCAGCGCATTTTAGTTGTCTAACGGGTCTCGATGATAAAACTGCTTATGAATATTTATACGCGGCTCTCCCTCCCTCTCTTTCTCTTGGTTATGACCATTGGAACTTTGGACGGCTGATCGTTCGATGGAACTTTTTTTTCTGCGTACCGATTTTGACGATTAGTTATACAGTTTTTGAAACGAGCGATTTGGACGGCGTTTTAACAGTTTTCACTTTACTCCGATTAGCCGATTTTTTTTTATTACTGGAATATATCAAGACATAGTGTATCTTGTAACGAGCATCAGGAGGACTCTTTAATGAATGGAGATTTAGGTATCGCGATCGAAAGTTTTTTTTTTTTTTTTTTTTTTCATCATGCGAAGAGGAGGCACTAAATTATTTTTGGCCAACGCAAAACGGACGATCGTCGCGGTGTAGTATACCATCGGAAGCTTGATTGGATGAATAATCGTTTGCTCGAGTGGCGATTTAATGGTGATTAAAAAAAAAAGAGAGTCGCGATCGGTAAGTGTACACACTTGGGCAGAGAAAGCCTAATTTATGCACGAACGCGCGGTTCGCACCTGCGAAGCCCAATCCAAATCGGTGTATCATGGCTATCGTAACTTTGGCTCAACAATGCAGTTATTAATTCGAATCTGTGTACTTTCTCGCAACGAATGGGGCGATGTGCGACGTGTCGCGGTCGATCGTGAAAAAAATCGTTCTTCCGAGCAATTATTATTTTTTTTCTCTTTCGTTCGATGGCCAACCGATCAAGTGCAGCGGAGAATTTACATTCTTCGGGAATTTCCCTTTTGCGCGAAACAAGTTCCAACGGAGCACAACACTCGATCTAAGAAATATACAAGGCGCGATCGCGGGGAGCGACGAAGGAAGGAAAATAAAATCGTTTTTTCTCTGTGAGCTCACATTTCCCCCCCTTTATATACTGACGCGAGTACAAAACGATAGCCACGAGTGAGAGAGAAAAAAACAAAAAACAAAATAAAAGAGTCGAAAACGTCATTTACTTTCTCCGCTCGATCTGTCACTTCTTTTTCGCAAGTGAGTATAAACATACACTTTGATCGCAAAAACAACAAACAGCGTGAGATGCATAGAGGCCACAAAGGAAGAGCCGAGAGAAAAGAAATGCAATGAGCTTGAGGGAGAGGCGCGGAAGAAGAAGAGATAGCCCGTGAGCGCGAGCTCAAATAAAGTGCAAAGAGAAAGCGGTCGTGGGTATAGGTAGACGACATACGCTCGGTACATGGTATGTATACACAAGGTATAAGCTCGAGCGAGAGATCGGTAAGTATAAGCACTGCGCGGTGAATCTCCGCAGCGGTGACTTCTGTGACGCTCCGATCGCGCGCGCAAGGTCGTCGAACTGTTTTTGTGTTGTTGTGTGTACGATGTTCTGGCTCTCTGATTAGTTAATCAATCGTCAACGGAATGCGAGGGGAGAATGTTGATTTTCTCTCTTTTTTTTTTTTTTTTTTTTTTTGAGAGAGAGATATCGATTTTTCGATTTTTCAGCGGCTAATGAACGGTGAACATACCGATCGCTGCGTGGGTGAAATTCAGGGTACTTAATTGCGAAATAAATGGTATCGCGTGAGCTGAGAAATAAAAATTTATCGTTGTAAAAGTACAAGAACAAGTAAAGAGTAAAAAAATGTATCTGTTGAGACGAAAAAGACGAATGCTTTTTTTTCGTTCGAGACTCATCACTTTTTCTACCTGCCACTTTGTCATAGAGTGTCATTGGATCTGAAAAACAATAAAAATTTCGTAAATCAATACAAATAACTCATTTTATTGCAAAATGTGAACTTTTGAGACAAAACAGACGATTCACCCTTTGCTCTCGTAAAAATGCAAAAATACTTCAACGACGCAATTATTTTTAAAAACAATGACTTAACACCGTACAATCGAAATAACCAAGGTGCATACATCAATAATAATTGGAAATAAAGAAGAAAAAAATACACGTACCCGCCCAGTGTCGAAACATAACTCGCATTGTTTGTCCCAGCCATCGCAGATACATTTTAGTATACGTATGCGCATCGGTCCTTTCGTCCGAGACTTGGTATACAAACAAACCCCTTACATAGGTATAAGGTATTTGCACTCTGGCCCCCTTCGTTCTTTTCCTCGAGAGTTTCTCCAATTACGGAAGGAGGAATACGAATTTTTGCGGTCGCGCGCACACAATCCCAACCGACCGCGTACCAGTGTACAGCTATACATGTATAAAAATTCGAGGCTGGTTAACGATGACAACAATAAAAAGGTAATACACGAGCGTCGGCGGTGGCTCGGTCTTAAACGAAAGAGATTTTCCATTATGCGACGACGCGCCGTAGGTATCACTTTCCCTTCTGCAAACTAATATTATAGACGACGACGAGGCGCTTCGTTACGATGATTCCCGGCCGAATAAGCATATATTTCGCCATTTGCCTTGAAATCCACGGGTACACCGGCCATCCCTGCTTGATTTAAAAATATTATTTAACGCGTGCCCGTCAATGGAACCAACAATGACCGCTTTGGCTCGCTCATAAGCTTTCCTCATTTGCGAATTAATTTTGCAAAGTATACGAGGGTCTCGTTGTACGCTCGTACAAACCATCAAACAATAACCCGCCTCGGGGGCTCGTGAAATAAAAAATACGGAGAAAAAAAAATGAACGGTAACAAACTTTTGAATAGAGGAAAATGAAACGCGAGTAAGAAGCTGATACTAGAGAGACAAGGGAATGTAAAAAAAAAAAAAAAACAAAAAAAACAAAATGAAAAAAACACAGAGTAAGTATATATTAAAAAGGTGACACGCGAAGATAACATCATCATCATCATGATCGTCGTTGTCAGTGATTGCGAGACAACGCACACGCAAATGTAAGTATTATGCTTATACGCGCGACGTGCCTGTAGTGTACACATTATGAAAAAGAGAGTCCCTCTTTTTCACCACTTGTACCATACATCAGATACTAATCGGTAAACGGTGAAAATATAATTTACACGCGTGCCCGTGTAAACCCCGCGTAAGGATGGAAAAAAAAAAGAAACTCTTTGTAATACGCGTGTTTACGCACTTGTCGGCAGTTAATATGTTTATCATACGTGTGTGTACCTATTACCCATCGTGAAAGTGACGAAACCCTCCGATGCGTATATATATATATACGTACATACCGCGTTCTTTGTTTCTTTGACAAGTTATGCGATTACTTGCGCGTATATGTACATACAAAACGTGTAGGTACATACACATAACTATATATAATATATGGATAAAAGATCATTGGACACACGCGAGTGAGTACAGCTCATGATCGACTCGTGGGAAGTTGCTGGTCGAGGAACTCGCAGAGAGGGCAGGGTTTTTTTTTTTTTTTTCCTCAACTTGTGTACTGTCGGATGGTTATTGCGTAGGTAGAGGTATACACATTATTCGGCCGGACGACTCGGCGGCTTTTGTGTAAGTATATATACGCGACGATTCGAGAGAGAAAGAGAATTTAGAAAGCGCCGGCGGAAAAAAAAAGCGTAATGGGATTCCCCCCTGGCCGCCCCCGAGCGACGGCGACTGCCGGTTTTTTTGCGTGATTCTTATTTTCTTGGTCTTAATATACTTACTTGGTTGTGTTTTTGCGGCTACTGCGCGCCGGATGATTTGATGGAAAAAGAGAAAAAAAAAAAAAAGTTGCTTATCATTTATAATATTATAGGAATTTAGTGCATTAGGAAAGTCTCGTGACACTCAAAGTATGTAGATCGCGAAGAAGACTTTGATCGATGGAAAATATTTGATCCTAGGTGCTGTTATTTCCATTGGCGTTGCATCTCCATCAACAACTAGTAGACAATAATCGCACGTAGTTAAGCCTCGCAAGGATTAATTGTACCAAAATTTGTTTTTTCCTCCATCCACGCGCCGGGAGAAATCATGAGAACCAAAAAAAAAAAAAGGAAAATTTCTCTTTCGTTGAGTTATCAGATGTACCTGTACACATGCTGCGTACCTTTTAATTGCGCAAAGACGCGACCATCATCAAAATATGTATACGTTGGGGTACAGACGAGTAATTTAGATCAATCTAAGAAGACTCAACGACGGATTAAGCGCCCAAAGCGCGCACTTACGCGTACATATACATATTAAGTGTATGCTTATCCCAGTTTTGACGACGAGAAAGAAGAACGACACGTTTCGAAAGCGCGTGTATATATATACGAAACACTTGTGCGTGCTTACTGTGTATATACAATTGCGCTTTACGACTCGGTACGGGTGTGTGTGCAAATTCGCGAACAACAGATCGCGCCATCCAAAAGTTTCCCTTTTTCGGTATATATATATATATATGTGCGCATGTTTTTGCGGTTAGCCGATTCGAAAATCGTTTTGCGATGACAATAAGTTACACACGAGGCGCGAAATCGTGAGCGTAAGATTATTTTTTACCAAAAGGAGTAAAAGGGAAACTATATGTATACATATACATATACACGACACTTTCTCGCAATAACAAACGGCGTGTATATATGGGTATTGTGTGCTCATCGCGAAGACGAACGCCCCATCCGACTTGTAGATTTTCTCACCGATTTCCCATCGCCAATGCACGCACAATGGACCGAGCGACTCGTGAAAAATGAAAAAACGAAAAAAAAAAGACAATTGCCAACCGATGAGTATAATTATATTCTCCCCGAAAAAAAATATGAGCTTGCGTAACTTGGCGAGTCGCCCGTATATATTATGTACACGTAACGAGCGATGTCATTGTGTGTTGTATATATATATACACCCTCTTTTGGTGCTTATCGAACGCACACCCTCTTTCTCTCTCGCGAATGGCTTTCCTGTTCTTATCTCTTCCTTCCGGCCCCCGATTCGGCTGAAAAACATTTGCGTCACATTGTATATACGTGAACGCACCCGCAGGTACACACATAATATAAATATATATCGTACCTACCCACACGTACCGCAAATAATTGGCTTTCTCCCGTGGCAAATGGATACGGATTTCTTTGGAGGAAGAGGCGCGCAGCGTATGTTTCTTGTTTTTTTTTTTTGCTCGTTCCCCCTTTGTGTGTTACATACCTGTAATGTACGTAATACAAAAATGCCAGAGGTCCAGAGCCGGAAAGTCCGGGAGCCGCGTGTTTTTTTTTTTTTTGTTTTTTGTTTTCATCCCATCCAACAGTAAATGTCGAGCGGGTATACTTTCAACGATTCGGGAATAGCCGCAGTTACTCGAGGTATTACTGCACACACATGCACATCACCCGGACGACGGATCAGTCGAGTGATTACGTGTGTCGTCGCCGTCTTCTTGCGATTGATATATCCGCGCGCTTACGAGACCACGACTTACGTGACATTCGGGGGGTGGGGGCTTTTCGATTTTTTTTTTCTTTCCCGCTCGACCGAATATATCCGCGTGTTGTCTAGCCAATCCGATTGATGCGTTGGGTAATGTGTGTTTTTACCCTTTTCCTATGAAACCCTTGAATACCAAAAAGCGTGAAAGACCCAAGAGTGTGGTATACGTCGATGGACCAGGTGGGACAAATGATGCAACAACAATACGTTACATATGTATAGGTTTATATAATATCGCCTTCCCTCCTGTAATCGTTTCATCGGCACCACCTGTTAAAAATATGTAATGTCTTCTGTGGTGACGTGCGTACATGAAAATACAATGACGTATGTTCAAATTGTGTAGTCTATTGTACGTGTATTTGATGCCAAGCTACATTATTATAACCTGAGCATAGCAAGGACTCTGAAGTGGTTGGTTACGCGGTGTACTAACCGATTGTTCATCAGAAGAGTCCAGTTGGAGGTCCCATAGATGTTGAAAGTAGGTATACACTTTTAATCGCGCGGCGCATCTTTGGAATGGAATGTTTTTTCTTTCTATTTCTGTTATTGCGACGACTGCAAAACCGCGCGATTGTCTGGCAAACCAATGGTTGTAGATTACTTTAAAAAAGTTTTGTAAGTTTAAAAAAAGAAAAAAGAGCCATCGGTACCCTTCCGTGCCAATGTAAGCAACAGAAACAAAAAAAAAAAAAAAAATTCTACACTCAAGAGAGATAAGAACCCTTTTAAAAACACGTACGACGGGCGAGTCATACTCACGTATTTTGCAAAGTAAAACGAAGAAGGAAAAAAAAGACCAACGAGAGAAAACGCCCATGATAATACTTCGTTAGCTCGTGCGTATGTAAGTATGTTTATAAACACAAAGACAAACGAGCATAAAAATGAGGCACCGTAAAAGCAATGCACAGATTTCCTCCATATAGTACACTTACACCTGTCATCCTCGTTCTCATCTCTCTTTCTCCCGTATACCGGTTACAACGTATATAATATAATACCAGTTTCCCCGGCAGCATGTAACCCGGCGTTCCTTTCCGCTTTCTTTCTCCCACCTGACTCTACACCGTCGTCCTCTCGCATACAAATATATAAGCCGGTGCGTAGGTACATATGGGTATACGCAAAGGTATATTATATGTATGTGTTCACGAGCGACGACGACGACTACGGTATGTGGGTCAGGAAGTTGGAGCCGCGAGCGAGCCTTTCCTCTTTTACTTTTGCGCCTCGTACTCGCACAATAATTGTGCATATATTTTATGTTTGGGCGCATCTATAATCCATACAAATATTTGTAATGTATACATATATATTATTATCCCTTTGATGGTAGACCATTTGCTACTAATGTAGGATTTTCAAAGTAAATTTTAAAGGATTAACTCGTCGCGACGAATGATTTAATACCATCTTTATGGCCACTTTCTTTTTGGGTCCCATCAATTTTTTGGAAGTGCATTGTTCTTCCCCCCCCCTTTTTTTTTCTTTCTCAATGCGTTGCCACAAAAGTATTTTTATATTGACGCATCTTTAGTTCGCTTGTGATTATATTGTAACATTGGGCTTGTTCGAGGTTTTTGGGTGATTTTTTTTCCTTCTACGGTCGCAAGCGCGTGTGCTCGTTTACTGTTATATAGTCACGCCCACTGGTCGTGTGTACGTATTACGTATACTTTAGAAATATATATGAGGGTGAATTAGAAAATACGAAACTTTGAGGTCAACTATCGTTTTTTGCACTATTAAAATAAAACTTGCGTTTTTTCCAACTTACAAGCGAGTTAATAAATCTGGAAAATGTTATAGAATCGCTGAAGGTGTGTGCTATTCTTATGAACAATTTTTTTTTTTTTTTTGTCAAATTTGACACTTTTAAGGTATAAATATGTATTTTTTTTATTCATCATCTAATACTTTGTGACCAGTAAATTTCTCATTTTTTCTAGAATGGATTAACAATGGATGATGCTGAAATTTATTAACAATTTTTACTCTATGGAAAAAACAAAAAAAAATGTTTTTTTAACATCTACAACAGAGTAAGTAGACAAAAAAGCTTGAAACTGGCCTCCTGATGAATACAGGATGTACTCGACGTGCTATCATCGTTATACTTATATGATCAAAGTAACTTGACACTTCCTCCTTCCCAATTCAAAGCACGTATAAAGAATGGTTGGTATGTAAGCGGCAAATTCAGGTCGCTCCAAATATTTCTAACATTTTTTTTTTGCATACTATAGATCTCCGGTCTCTCGATTTATCAGCCGATAATCACCGTGGAGAGCCCAACTATTTTCCCCCAAAGAAATCTAAAATAATAATATTCCAAACCAAGTTCAACATCGAATAACACACGCATAAATTATATACATATAAATATATTCTAGCTTATACACATACAGTACAGACATTCCTCTTCATTAGTCAAAAGCGTGAAATAAAATCAAAATATCCCGACTACATCAGCGTAGCGATCGAAAAACCCCCCGGATTTAAAAAAAAAAAAAAAAAAAAAAAAACCAGTCGAAAGTGCGATTTGACTGATGATCATTTTATACATCAAGGCTCTCCACCCACGCATCTCCAACTGTACAGTTGTCTCGTGAAAAATTTAAAAAAGCAATGCCCGAAAAAAGTTGCGCATCGTATACCCATTACCTGCACATCCTATAACATAAAAACTATACGATTGTACGACAAAAAAAAAAAAGTTTTTTTAAATTCCCCCTAATTCTGTAAAACTGTCATACACACATCTATGATTGTACTCGTGGGTGCAACGACCCGATGCAGGAGACGCATGTGGGAGCAGTTACTTGATTTTCCGAGATTAATCGAGAGCCAAAGCTTGTGTCTGTANTACTTAACTTACGTGAAAGGTATTTATTTTATCTTTTATCTTTATTATTACTCATGCAATTTACGTTTTTCCATTAAAAAAAAGTTTTGTTTATTTAAGACGTTTCGCCTCCTTCCTGAAAGTCTGCGTAAAGGTTTATAATGCATTAATAGGGGCTTGGCGCGTGATGTGCGCTGTGGGACAGTCAGTTATATATTCATCTCCTTATATTATATAGTTGTATTGACGAAAGTGAGTCTCAGCCCCCCCGCTCCCCCTTAGCTCCCCCTCGATTTACGTAGTTATTTGCTTGTTTTAACGTCATTTTTAATCAAATTATATTTGAGTGAGCTCCCCCCCACTTCCCCTCCACCTCCCCCCCAATAAAATACTTATTTATCTAATGTTTTACCATCATAAATGTTAAAAAATATACGCATTTTAGTGCCTGAGTCATACCTCGTTTTTAGGGTTTTTTTAAGTCACTGATCATAGGTCTCCCTCTGTCTATTCGCTTCCCCTTACTCACTATATGTCTCTGAAGTACCATTATTTGTTTAACTTGATTGAACTTTTACATTTCAAATCTCTTTCTGGTCCATGTCTACTTTACCCAAATATAAAATTCTTGATTACTTGAGGACTTTATTAAGTAAAAGACAGAATTCAGGAGGGGGTATAATTAAATAGACAAACACAATTAAGCTTTTAAAACAATAATTCATTCTGTTAGTTTAATGTTGTGACATTTTATGTGTCATTTTAACCCATCTGTTCTTTTAAAACCCTTTCCACATTTTTCACATGTTTGTTTTTCATGGTTTTTATGAATTAACATACGTCTGTTTAAATGTGACGATCTTCAAAGTTACATATTTTTGAATTACTGAAAAAATTCTAGCTTAACCAATATTTTTAATTTCTGATTTATTCTCGGATGCAATTTGAATAAAAATTGAATCGCGGAGCGGGCAGGGGGGCGTTAGCCCCAATAGTATATATATACATGGCTATAACCACTGCAGCACTTGCTATACGTGTTGCACAACTCTTGCGCGTCTGGATAATAAAGCGAGTGTTGTACACCCGTTCGAGGAGGCAGGGCTGCCTCGGGAAAGGAGATGAGAAAAAGGAGTCGCTCGCGTTTTTGCGCTCAAATACATGTGGGTATATGTACGGTATTATGGGACTTTTTGTGTATACGTACGTACCTGCCGTACGTGCGCAATGGGTGCAATGACTTTCGTCGTTCCATCGCGCCTCTATCGCATATATATACACGTATACATATATATAAATGGTATTGTGCCGTACGTGTGTGCAGTGCCACTGGTTTTTGCGACTCGCGGTGTGTACCTATTACGACGGTATAGCATATATACACAGGCTGCACAATTTGTTGCGCGGACCGAATCACCGGCTCTCCGACTCCTTCTTCTATTCTTCTCGATGAATTATGCATGTTTCCGCGCTCCCGTTAATTAAAAATTATTGTACACGCGCAACCCTGTATTTTTTCTTTTTGTATCCAGTGCCGTGTGTAAGTATATTTATGGAGTTTTTTTTTTTTTTTTTTTTTTTTTTTACAAGGAAAAAAAACACAAGAGTGCCCATACTAGGCGAGGACAGACAAGAAAAGGGTATTGCAGTTATACCTATATCCACAGTACTAAAGAATTACGAAGAAAAAAGAGTGAGTCGATGATGGTATACTTTTGTGTACACATATATGTACGTGGACGGGGTTGACAAGCAAAACAAAAAGGACACGCACGAATTTATTACGCGCCCACAAAAGGATTGGAGAAAGTAACGCATAAGTAAACTCTTTTTTTCTTTATCTTGTTATTCATCTGTTGGAACTTACGGGCATTTACATGGAAGATGAAGGATTCCAGTGACAGCTACTTATCCTATAGACATGAAGAAAAAAATCAGAAAGCTTAAGCGAAGGAACGGCCCTTTTCAGGGCTTCCACATAATACTGCATTATTATGTGTACCTAAATGGGTATTCGAGTCCTTTTTCTCTTGAAATTTTGTGAAAAGCTATTGTACGTAAGTATATCTTACCTGAGATTCAACGGCACCTGGTACGCGGCGCGTAAAAACCCACGAGTGAACAATAATAGTCATGCCGGTTTGACTCTTTGCTCGAAAGTTAAAATGTTTTATTGTATATGCGTATATAGGAACGCGATCGTTAGAAAAAGGGGAGGCTTTATCTTCCTACAGTGTCGTGTAGACTTCATTTACGAGTTGCAATTGGTCTTTGGCTGCACCTTTAACATTATTATGTATTATTACATGTTTTAAGGTGCATAATCATAAAGACTATGCACGTGATTGACGATGACACAAAAATACAGTATACGAGCATGCAGTAGCGTTATCCTCGTATCTAAAGAAGTAAATATAGAATGCGACCTTTCTTGCAAGCCCGATAACTCTACAACTTGGACGGAAAATGACCGAATATTAAAAGACACGTCAACGATAAACCTATGTATACGTGCGTGTTGCAGGTACCTCGTAATACCTGTTTACCAAACGGTTGGTAAAAGCAACCTTACCTATTATAATCATCGATCAAAAGTAGCCGAGATCGTTACTGCGAAATTACCGATCTATGTAACGGAAGAAAGAAATAAAATGGTAATAAAGTGTCTCCATTCCGTAAAACGCTTCAAAGTATAAGGTACCTTACCGTTGCGGGTCAATCAACTCTAATAAGGTGCCATATTATTATAGACAATCTACTTACAAGAGAACGTATACGCATCGACCGGTAAGTACATATATGTGTATAGGAGCAGCGGGCCGATACGGCAAGTATGCGATGCATCGGGTGATCAAGTATTCAAATAAAAAAAAACAGCGCACTGCTCCTGAATTTACAGATAAGCGAGTATAATTCACCGGCTCGCGCGTGATGCGCATTTGATGGGCGCACCCATAACGATCTGGCGATTTTACGACTCTCACCTAAATCGAGAGCATCGACCCGTGTGGCTTGATGGAGCCGCGATGAAAAATCTTCCAAGGGAGGAAGATGCAAAGGTGGATTATCGCGTGAAAAGAGACACGGACACTTGGAGAAGAGCCCAATGGGAACGCCGATCGACGCGCTGAAGATACGTCCCTTACAAGCGCAGTTTGCGTAAACGAAAGATCGTCCGATGTATATTGTTCGTGCATTGTATTGCGTGACGATTTATCTGTCGTTAATTACAAGGGAGACTTCGGCGGAGCCGATGATACCTCGCAGGAACTCTTTCGATTGTAATGAAACTTTTTTTTTTTTTTCTTTTCTTTCCAAACAATTATCCCTCGTGTACCGGTTTTTCAAACATCTCGGCTCGTCGATCGCCGATAAATACCTCGGTAAGCGTTCGTTAGTGAGAAATTTTCTCTCTGGTCAATTGCACGACTCTGCATTCGTGTAATTGCCTCATTGCATAAAACACACACCTGTCGCATAGGTATTATTATTATTATCATCATTGTCCCCGTGAAGAGGAAAGGGACGAAGTGAAAAAAAAAAAAAAAAAAAAAAAAGACTCCCCTCGCCCATTCATCCTCCTTGTACCACATTATCTCTCGGATGTATAATGTAATCATCGCCGGGGCTCAGTCATCCTCGCGTAATCGAGCATACGTAACACGCGAGTATAATTGTTTGCACACATGGGACTGAATAGCGCGCAGGTGTGTGTTTCACATATTACGGGAGAGCGCGCGAAAGCGAAGGAAAAAGGGGAACGAGGCTGCGGAGTATAGTTATCTTATTCGCTGTCCAGTCCATCAAACGATGACGGCTGAGCCCGAAGATGCTATGGCCTGGATTCCGTGTGTATATACAACAGCGGAGGAATGCGCGCGAGAGAGTGTATATATATATATACCCGTGGCCGGAGAGGAAGGAAGAGGAATGAGAAAAGATTGCCGAGGATGACGGTGAGGCGCGCGATCGTCGAGGTCGGCGCTTTTGCCCCCCCCCCTCTACGATGGCTGTGGGGATTTTTTTTTTCCTCAATCAAAGTGATGTATCTGTTTTGCGATTCACGCATAGACACACATATGTCGCGTTCGCGCGTATGTACACCTATTGCGCGACTTTTGACGAAAACACGGTGGATCCGCGGGTGTCCGTGTTTACGAATTTGCATGAAGGTTTTTTGAAAGTTTACATGTACCCATACAACGTGCGGAGCTTCAATGGAGGGGGAAAAAAAAAGTTGCTCGTCATCTTCTCAGAAAAATAACGAATGAACAAGCTTATTGCGAATATAACGTGTGAAACTCGCGTTTTGGGTGTGTACCTCGTGCATTTACAAACCACACGTATATTATATTGGCGAGACGTGCGTGTATTGGTATACTATTTGCAAATCATCGATTTATCGATTGACGGGTGGATTTAACTTTTGTAATCGTACAAATGGTTTGTAGAAATCGCCGAATCACAGATATTTTACATATACTTGAATTCACGCAGAAAAATCGTTAATAAATATAAACGAAATACTCAACAAGCCAATCATGTAACGTCCATTAAAACAAGTCTTTTTTTTATTTACCTGCCAGTCATTTTCAATAAAAAAAACTGCCATGTGTATACATACCTATTACGAGACATTTGTTTGTTACGCATATTCATTCAGTGTGTAAAATGCCGGTATGCATATCAAAACAATATAAATGTCACGCGCATCGGAACGAGAGATTGATGGACGGATGGCAATTTATATCCATATCCACGATTTAAATTGCAAAGCACCTACTTACCTCAGTCACGGCTGGTTTTGTAAAAAAAAAAAAAAAAAAACAAACCATCTCCAAATTGTAACAAAGTCGCAAAAATAATTCAAATGAAATATTAGCGACGGGTTTTCAGGGACGAGGCAAAACAAACATTACATATTTAGGTATATATGGGCGATAAATCTTCCTAACAGGGAAAGAGAGAGAGGGTAGGAGGGGGGGATGATGAGTCCTTGCTTTTCCGATATTTATGTAACAAGCTGTGAAAAAGCCCATTCTTTGTTAAGACAAAGTTCAATCCAATCTTGATCTACGAATTTGGACGAAAAAGGCCCATAAACGCACAGCGAAATGCGTATATAGACGTTGCAGGAAGCGAGTCGCAGCGCGTTGCACCTCCTTGGAGTCACGGGCCCATACTCGTATATGTATATAAATCATCACGTGGAGTGTTCAGAGACTCTTAAATTTCACTTCGGAACAGCAGCAACAATACCTACGTGTACAACACTTATCGCCTCCACCCATCGCGTTTGCCGAGACAAAAGCTTCGTTCTCATCCCTCCCGGGCGCAGCTGCGAAATAGGTACTACTCCTTTGGAAAAAAAAAATCACCTCATCATGTCACTGCACCAATTAAATTGGGCCCTGAGAATTTTCCGTACGGGGTTTTTCGTTCGGCGCACTTCTTTTCAATTAACACCGCGTTTGTGTGTATGGGTTGGCGCATATCGTATCGTATGTGGTACACGCATATATGCGACTTCCCTCACATTGTTCTTTCGGGGCGCGCGTGTGTATACTGGATTTTCCCTGCGAGTCAACTTATGGGTATATAATGCACTGTGTGCACAACGTAAAACCCGAGAAAGTAGCTATACTCTATGTATATACTGTTACTCGGCGCGTCCAAATGCCGCTAGGTGATCGTCATTAGTCTCCTTGTTTGGTTGTAACTTTTTTGCAAAGTTCATTTCATTTGGTTTTTCATACGTTTTCGATGTTTCAAATGTAACAGGAAGTACAACTTCACTCATAAGAAATTTTTTTTTGATCATTAGGAAAGTGGCTAAAGTGACTCAAATAACTAAGCTTTTGCGTTGCCCGTGCGTGTATTTTTGTGGCTTACGTGATTTTTCAATTCGTACAACGTACCTAACTTGTGTTTTTTCCACTGGTCTTTTTTTTCTTTGTTTTGTAAAGCAAAAGGATTCGAAAATTTTTTACACACGCAAAAATAATCACAGGTCGATTTTTTCGACAGTGCCTAAGCTTTCTAGTCAACGTTGAACATTACGTGCAAAAAATTGTAATATTAAACACATGAGCTTCGAATGTGAAAAAAAAACAAAGTCATCCTCGTCAAATTAGTCGCGTAAAAGTACGAACAATAGTTGGAGATGACCCTGAAACCACATTCATATTATACGGCCCAAATGGGTGATTCACGCGTGATGATTTTCATACCCTTTACCTCCTATTGAAATACAAGGTTGAACTCCCGTTTATATCAACAGAAAGAACAAATACACACAGGTAAACTCATGCGGGAACTTTCTCGGCGTCAAAGTTGGTCGTCGTCGCCGCGAACGACTTTCATCGGTTCCGTTAACTCATCATAATGAAAAAAAAAGAAAAAGGAAAAAAAGGAACGAAAGAAAGAATGGATCAAAAGTACACCGATGGAGGAAAGAAAAGGAGGATGATCAACGGTAGTATATGGACGGAAGCCAAAAAAGTCACCCTCCTCTTTTCGGGATTCTCACTCGAGACAGAAGTGGCAAATTGTTAATCTCCTCTCCGTCTCCCACACACATAATGTATACGCACATTCGCACCTCATATACACGTACACTTGTAAAATACACGCGCAGAGAGCGGGTCTTACGGTGAACAACCAGAGAGAGAGAGAGAGAGAGAAGGGAAAAACAGGTGGAGGGGCGTCGTCGTCGTCGTAGACATACCTACTTCCACCGGGGCCCGGGAAGGAGGAGAGAAAGGAACAGGAGGAGGAGGAGGGCTCTCTCTCTCTTTCTCTACACCTGGACGACTTCCTGCCGGCGTGTTGGCGGTGCGCGCTTTCAGTCTTCGAGAACGAACGCCACGACACGCTTCGCGAGCCCACCGCGAGCTCGCAACCCTCGTACTTGATTATTGTAACCTTTTTTTTTTTTTTTTTACCACAACAGACAGAGAGGAAATTGTGTTTTTTTTTTCTTCTTCTTCTTCGCCAACGAACCGATCTCTCCGTGATTGTACGCGGCAATTAGTTTAGGACTGTTTTTGACGGAACTATGAGGCCGCAGGACGGTCGCGGCAAATAACCAACCGACAGGTGTTGTTGTTCGTTATTATTGTTGTTGTTGTTATTGTTGTTCCTGTGCTTGTTGTTGCTGCAGTTGTTTGACGCTTCGGGGAACCCGGAACAAAAAAAAGAAAAATCGGCAGAGGACACGGTTTTACACGATCGACGAGCCGCACTGGGCGAGAAATCGCGCGCTAAGCAAACACCCGACATGGAGCTCAGGAAGATCGTCGTGCTCCTGCTGGCCGGCTTGCTGGCCCAAGGTGCGTATCGCAACTTATTATTATTTTTTATTCCCTTTTCACCATTACCACTGTCAATTTTACAAAACCGACTTTTGCTCCATTTTTTTACATTGCATAACATCCTTACTTCATACGCAAGCACGTGCAGGTATATTACATACAAAGTACGTGAAAAGAGGTGCTTTCGAGTACACGTACAGGTACTTGTAGTATAGCCGACCGTTATGTGTCTCTTGCGTCTCCATATAAGTACGTAAGGGTATACCTATTAAGCGTCTGACTGTCCGTCTGGCGCAGCTGCGCATCGTTGTGCACGTATATATACTACTGTGGGCAACTACCCATCATGTCTATTCTGCTACACTAGGTATTATTTACGAGTACTTGGTTATCATGAAGGGCTAGATGGGAAAGGCCTTTAAGGAGAAAAATCGGGTAACACGTGGGGGGGACGATTTCTGCGTTTTTTGAACGATAAGTAAATCGAGGAGCTGCTAGACAATCAGATGTAAGGTCTCTGGTGCGTGAAAAATCGTCAAAATTTGCCGTTGGTTATACGATCGCAAAGAAATCGGTACGGTATACTTGCAAAACTTCCCCTTCGATTTTGTGACTGTTATGGTTATTGACTTCCACGGGCACCCCGTTCGTAAATGACGTGGTTGATTTTCAGCCACTCGAAGAATGCCGTCCCAATAAATCGTATGTAAGAAAACGTGTAGACTTGCGCGCGAGAAACACCGCGTCAAGTTGCCTATGCACGTAGTATACACGAGATGCAGATCTCATTTTAGATCCGATGGCTCTCGACTCTATCTCTCTTTCCCCATCGCGCTGCACAACCGCGTGAGCCATGTAACAGCTTGTCATACGCGCGTGACATATGTAGATGCACTGCATGAATATACATGACTCCTCGGGAGCAACCGATTTCTCACGCCGTGACTAAAAGACATCGACTCCACTGCTAATCAATCTGGACCACCAGGGTGTGAGTCTACGCGTGTGAAAAAAAAAAAAAAAAAAAACAACAACCGATCTTTTACCGATCTCCAGCAGCGAGTATCGGTATATTGTAATGGAAAATCGTTTTGCGCGCGCCAACACCCCGCACTACGAGGAGATCTCATATCCGTGGTTCTCGTGACTCTCGTCCTGTATAAAATAAAACTAAAACACAACATCTGCTGACGTATAAATATGTACACTGAAAGAGGGGCCCAGCAACGGCCAAACGAGTGAAAGCGATTATCCCCCTTTCACGAGGCACACGTGTACCTTATAAACACGGATCCTCAACGTTTTGCGGCTTCGCTCACCCGCGCGCACATCAGCCTAATCAAAGAAATGAAAACACCCGGAGGAGGAGTGTCGAGTTGCGGGTGTATAATATTATATACTCGTACGCGGTTTCACGACCATCACGCGGAAACCTTATACGTATCCCATGTACTTTGTACACGCGTTTTCGCGGTGCCCTTGGCGGATATCGTCTTCTACTTTTGCACTTTCGATTGGCACCGATCTGGGGCTATCTCGTGTACTCTTGTGGGACCGAACCCTCCTCCCCCCTTCCTGTATCTATTTGCACTGGGGAAGATGCGTGGTTTCTATGTCGGACCTATTCGCTTTCTCCGCGGCAACTCCGTAGCTTCCATCGTTTGATTTCTCCCTTAGCGCACGAAGAGTATATATTATCTACCGTACACAATTAACCCTTGAGGATAAGACCGGGTCTTTGTATGAATAATTTTGACTCAATTGTTATACCTATAGGGGGTGGGGGAATTTAATCAATTTCTTTCGTTTTTCATTGACTCGATGGACAAAAGTAGAGAAAAATTCAGAGGCGGTAAAGACACCTAGTTATAACCAACTGCCCTATATATGCCCTCATCGAAACGCGTATCGCACAATGACCTCCCTTCAACCGCCCTGCAGTTGTAACATTCACCGCTTCCGCATTCCGCTTCTCGATGTATATGTACATATATGTACGTACACACGCGTAATTGGTATTCTTCGCTGTAGGTACACACAAGAGGTGACAGTCACGCACTCGGTTCACCATACATATACATATAGGTACTTAACATTAATTTCTCAGGTGGGGTGATGATGAGCTCTTGGCAATTATGTTTCATTTCCAAGTGTATATACCTATACATGTGTCTACGCGTGCGAGTATACCTTGAAAATGTGTAAGTACGGTGTGTGTGTGGTGTGTGCACCTGCATTGTATATTATACCCTTTTCCCTCCCTCCGTTACTTCAATACATATATACCTACAAGTATATATTACGCTAGCGGAATGATTTGGATTCCACCTCGTAAGTGTATATAAATAATGAACCTATATATACGTACCCTATCTGGGTTGAGCGAACTGTACGCGCGCGCGTTCATGTACAGGAGCGTGAATATAAATTTTCCATCGGATACCTATGTATACGTGATGCGTTTGCGAGTTCCACCCGCTGTATACCAAGCAACCGCGGATCATCACTTTTGGCTCGTTGATTAATTAATTTTACCGATTTTTTTCGATTCTGTGTATCCATAATGAAAAGTGGCCCGTTACTTTTGTAAAAATACTTTTAGTTGATTGATCCGCACGTTGTACCCGTATAAGGGAACACACGTATTTAATCGAAAATACCCAACAGGGATGAAGATAATAGAAAATGCCTCTCTTCTTCTATGTGAAGGTGTATTGTCATTTCGTTGATGAAGTGCCGTGCAAAGTTAAGAACGCGATTTTACGTGAATAATTACGAGAGGTAGGTATATATATATACACTCATACTCATAACATATTGTTCTCATTGCAAACAGCCATACGAGACATCATATATTTCGCTGTTTCACCCGTCTCCTTTACCTCTATGGGTATGTATAATACGCACACGTAATGAAAAGCCGGTCCGAAAGTTTGTCTGTCTGTCTGTCCCACTGACCGAGTAAAAAATTAAAAAAAAAAACCTGTCGCGGACCGGAAACGTTTGCTTTACTCTTATATATATACCTAACGCTGAAATAGTCAAAGTATAGTAGCCCGACTGTTGACACGCGTTTCTGAGTTTAATAACATAATACACAACATAATATCGACGGCTCCGAAGAAAAAAAGCATTAAATAAATTTCATCGAAAACTATTGATAGTGAAGACTTCTGACTAAAACTATCAACAATCACTTAGCTTCGACAAATACTAACGTTCACTGCTCCTTTTTGACCAAGACTATCAATATACACAGGTTTTTGAGAAAAACTAACAAAACTTGAGCCTTTTGATCAAAACTATCAACACTCGCTGCACTTCGACAAAGAGTAGCAAGAGTCACGAGTCCTCCAAGCAAGACTATCAAAACTCACTGCTTTTTCAAGAAAATCAACAACAATAGCTGCACCTCGATAAAGAATAGCAAGACTCCTCAATCCTACGAGCAAGACTATATTAATAACTCGTTACTTTTTCATAAAGATTAACAATACTCGGTGAGTTCAAATAAAAACTAAGAAGAGCCGCGACTCCTCCAATCAAAGCCATCATTACACTTTTATTAGGACCAGCTAAAATTAAATTAAATGTTCCCAATAACCCAGGGCGCTTACTGGCCACTCTTTTAAATAAATAATTATTAGTAAATAACACAAGCGCCTATCACCTAATGACCCGGGGCGCTTACTGGCCACTCTGTTAAATAAATAATTATTAAAATAACACAAGTGCCTATCATCTGATGACCCGGGGCACTTACTGGCCACTCTTTTCAATAAATAATTATTAGTAAATAACACAAGCGCCTATCACCT
>NW_019379754.1:464003-478647 GCF_000648655.2 Copidosoma floridanum | reverse complement strand
GCTTGTGTTATTTTAATAATTATTTATTTAACAGAGTTGCCAGTAAGCGCCCCGGGTCATTAGGTGATAGGCGCTTGTGTTATTTACTAATAATTATTTATTTAAAAGAGTGGCCAGTAAGCGCCCTGGGTTATTGGGAACATTTAATTTAATTTTAGCTGGTCCTAATAAAAGTGTAATGATGGCTTTGATTGGAGGAGTCGCGGCTCTTCTTAGTTTTTATTTGAACTCACCGAGTATTGTTAATCTTTATGAAAAAGTAACGAGTTATTAATATAGTCTTGCTCGTAGGATTGAGGAGTCTTGCTATTCTTTATCGAGGTGCAGCTATTGTTGTTGATTTTCTTGAAAAAGCAGTGAGTTTTGATAGTCTTGCTTGGAGGACTCGTGACTCTTGCTACTCTTTGTCGAAGTGCAGCGAGTGTTGATAGTTTTGATCAAAAGGCTCAAGTTTTGTTAGTTTTTCTCAAAAACCTGTGTATATTGATAGTCTTGGTCAAAAAGGAGCAAGTATAGCTAGTTTTGATCAGAACGCAACGAGTTTGGTTAGTTTTTGAAAAACGCTAAAATCTCCTGCTTTTTTTCTTCGGAGCCGTCGATATATACATATCTATACTCGTACGACGCGGTTATACTACAGTTTGTATTTCATTGGTATGTGTATGACGCTCGTATACCCGAACGTTCATTGTGCTTGATCTTTTTTTTTTTTGTTTTAGATTTTTTTCTTGAAACAGAGATGAAAGTACTAAATCCACGATTTATCGCTCGGATCGACGACAAATCAATATAGTTGTGAAAATATATTTAACATCTCCACGGTTGAACTTGACACGTTGCGTACATATAAGCGAAATGATTTCACTTTTATGGGTGTCCTCGCATATTAATTTTTTGTACAATCCGCAATATGCCACAGTACTGTTTTATCTACATACGCAGTAGTTCATGGCCCTTTCCTCGTGCACACTGATGGTCACGACAACGTGCGTATCGCGCGTCATAATCCACTTCCAACAACTTGGACGGAGAGGCCTCCCTCGTGGCGCAAAGAATACGCGAATAGAAAACCTACTGATCCACTTTGAGCGAGGAGAGGAAAAATAAAGAAAAATAATAAGAGCCGCCGCAACGACTGGCCCAACCTACTTGGCGCCCCGCCACCCGGGCCTTTTTATAATTACATCCTCGTGCCACCACGTCGTCGTCGTTCACATATTAACGCGCGCACAATTATGACTCGGGGAAAATCATACATGTACAATCAAGTGCATCGTCGTTGTGTTCTCTCTTTCTCTCTATGTGTAATTGTGTACCTAATTGAAAAACAAAGGTGGCGCGTTCGCACAAGTAGGCTTCAGTTAACTAACCCCCGGCGCTTCCCACACCCGAGCCCATCCGATCGGATTATATTCTTCTTTTCCTTCTGCAACTAAATGATACGTAAGATATACCTACCATGTAATAATTATACCCAGCTAATTGTACAATAACGGTATATGTATACATAAGTATGCTATATTCCTTCAGCCGTGCAACGGGGTCCTTTAACAAGGGGTTCTTCTCTTCCAACATCCCCCGGCGCCTGTGTGGACGTACGGCACGGTAGTGGCCTGGCAACCTACTTTGGACGCTGATTCGTCGTTCCTCCTCCCTCTCCTTGTCACCATTGTGCGAGTGAATTTACGCGGCTAGGGAGAAACGCGGAACAGAAAACAAGAGAGAGAAGTGCCGACTTACTTCTTTTGGTAAAAGATATAAAGCTCGCGAGGAAAATCGGCGAGGGCCTTATTTTGGGGCGGACATCGAACGAATACCTATATATTGAATATAGAGTTAGGGGGCCAAGGGAGGTAAAAAGGTCGTGGTTTAATTTAATGTTACCCTTCGAGCCCCGCCGATACCATTGGAGCCTGTGTTTTTCGCGTTAAAATTTAAACACGTGTGTACTTACCGTTGGGTTTAGCTTTGCCGTGCTTCTCGATCATGGGGTCAAAAAGATACCATCCGGAAGCCGTGGATGAGCGGGATAATGTATACGTAAAACAAAAGGTATACACATATAGATAGCACGTACCCCGATACTCTATATGTACACAGAGCGAGTTGGCAAACAAGTGTATAGGCAACTTGGAAATCGGTTTCCAATCGCGGAGCTTTCGCTCGCATGCCGATTCCCATAAGCGGCTCTCTTTGGCCGTGCCCGAGGAATTTTCGATTATCGTCGCTTATACGGTCATTTCCGAGCTTCGTCGTTTGCAAGTATATATACCTGTACCCACCCATACTTGGAAGTGCATACACAATCGAGCATCTGCGTGTAATATATTTATGGAGTTGTATGGCGATCGCTCCATTTGGTTATTGTTATTGTTATTGCTGTAGATAAACATGTATTATATACCGGTACTCTGTTCCTTCTTGGGTCGATGGGCGCACATTTTTCTCTTGTTTTCTTGAAAAAAAAAAAAAAAAAATCCGATTGATCGTATGACAAATAGTAATTGTCCTTGCAAATGTACAACTTATATTTTCAATTTTCCAATGGTACAACATGTAAGTATAGGTATAAGTAAGTGGGGAGAAGAAAAAATCAAACTCGTAGACCCATGATTATTCATGTAATTGTGTTTGACGAATGGCAATTGCCCACAAACAATGGGAGAAACCACCCATTGATGATACACGCGACGACACCTTGCCCATACCGATCTACTGTTGGTTGTAGCGTTTACGAAAGAGAGAGAGAGGAAAAAAAGCGATTCATCAAGCGCGTAGGTGGCAACGGGACTTTGATATAAATCCTCCCGGAAAATTTCCCCACAAGTACAAAGTATATATACCACGCTCGTATTAATGCTCAGGGCGAGCGCGCGTTTTCTCCTTATAAGCGTGTATATATGTATATTTATGAGCGAATCAGCGAAAGGGATCTGTCTGCGGGCGTATACGTGCATGTGTGATATGATTATGTAGGTATACTTATACACCACCCAAGTGCACATGCAGCAGCGGGCAATATTGATGTCCGGCCGTTGCCAATTATCCGGCGGAAACGGCAGCTGTGCATTACGTGTACTTACATGTATATGTATAAATGGGCTAGTGATTTGGACTTTGGATTTCTATGGGGTTTAGACCTCGTTGATATAGAGAGATCGGGAGGTACGTAGCTGAGAACAAGGTTTCACCGAACCACGTATACGTGCACGTTATATGATGTTTAATTTCGTTAACTGGAGAGATCGGTATCCAGAAGACACTTCAATTTTTCTTTCTTTATATATCTTTGGGTGAAAATATACTCTCGTTTCATGGGTACGCGCGTCCGCGAAATTAAAATCACGGCAATTTTATGTCCCCGCTGATCGAGTTTGAGAGAAAAATTGAAGCTTCATACGTATATACAAATAATCGATGAAAAATCGGCACAGTGCATAAGAATTTAAATTTCGCTGGGGACAAACAAAACGTGCGTTTAAGGATACTCGATAAATTCATCCTAAATACTTGTATACCCAAGTAAGTATAAAACTCGTGTTGCTCACGAAAGGCACTCCCGATATAAATAATTACACCTTGAGAGAAGAAAATGAGGAAACGCGGCGCGAAAGGATGCGCTTGTATATATGTTTATGTTTTTGCAAAACATACCACGCGGGGATTTCGATAATTAGGAAATACGTGAAAAGAGGCAAGCGCTCGCGGGATGGCGAAAGGGGCAGACGAGCTATATACCCCATACGTTTTAGGTGTACATGTATTATACGTTATACCCACTGCACAATTATGTTGGAGGTACACGTTTGAAGAGTCGCATTTGCGAAAACACGCCGGAGAAAAGCATGTACACATATATATATGTATAAAAGAAATCCTATCGCAACGCGATCGCGACGTTACCCTCTGTATATGTATGTGAATACTTACCTGTAGTCCGCTTATTGAGAAATCGCTACTGCGTCTATTTGTTTCTTGGAAAATGGTTTTTTTTTTTTTTTTTTTTTTTTTTTTTTTTTTTTTAGTCACGCGTCAGTCGTCAAAAAAGTGCATATATTTGTATGTAGACATGTCACGCCTCATTGTCATTTCCTCTCGTCACCCCAAAAGCGGAAGACAACGCACACGCGCCCGTAGGAGTTTTGTAGCGCGCATATTACACGTACAGTTTCCCAAGAGACGATGATATATTTTTGCGTATTCATGTACATACGAACACATGTATATGCGTAATTAGTGTCACAACAACGGCTACGCATATAGGACCCACAACCGGTGTAATATGCATACAATAACTACCTCAAGGGGGTGGGGGACATCGGCGTAACGACGCGAACGACGTTTCTGCGTTTCTTTCGAATTATCATTTGCGGTATAGAAACGCAGGCAGGCATATATACACATCGCGGTGCACTTTCGTCACTTTTCATTGTGTTTTTTTTTTTTTTTTTTTTTTTTTGTTCGTTTCATCGAGTTTATTGTCGTTGCGTGTGGTTTGATAATGGGGCGTAGTCGTACACTGCTCGGATTCGATTGCAGCGTATACACGTACGCCCGGCTCGTTAGTGTCGACACGATAAGTATTGGTCTCGTATATATTTTTTTGTTGCATATACGCTCGTTTGACGAAAGTGGGCATCATCGCGTGTATACTGGAATCATCGTTTTTTTGAAATAAATTCGTTACTGTTGGCGCAAATAAAAAAAAAAACAAAACATCCAAAGAAAAAACAAAGAAAAATTTATGATTATATTCTCTTGAATCACAGAATAGATTTTAAAATGGACAACAAAAGGTATATATAGAGGCTTTTTTGGAGGTCGAGGGCCTACAATTAAAGCTCACGAGCTTTACAAAAGAGAATTTGAAGTACAAACTAGAGTAAACAGAAGAAAAACAAATTGTTTTATAAAAAAAAAATACAGGTACCTATTTTTCATACGTGCATAGCGAAGCATCATATTGAACAAGTGCAAGCATGGGAATCTCCATCGCGATAGTTTGCAGCCTCAGAGATTTCAACGCCAGCACCTGCGGACTCTACACCGCGATGAGTGCGCGGAGAGCACGTACTCGCTCGACTGCATAATAATCATTTCTTACGTGTATGTTACCCATGTACATACTGTGCACGCATTTATATAAATATATACGTGCATTCATTACACGTGCGCATGTATACGTATGGATGTGGGTCCGGTACGTGACGGCGAAATTTTTTTTTTTTCTTCTCCTCGCTTCAATCTCGAAGGATACGGGACGATGAGGTTGGCGGCGGTGCAGGCAAGTGAGAGAAGAAATCCAAAAGCCCTGCACCTGGTATATATATCCATGTATAATGTACCTATGTATGCGCGTGCGAGTTGGACGTAACAATAATTGCCGGCCTGGAAAAATTAAAATCCCTCGCAGGCGCGTGCCCCGCTCTTTCCGGCAAATGTAAACACACGTAATTCCTTTTTTTTTTCCTTTTCGTTGCGAGGTATAATTATATATACGTACCAAGACGAGATTACGTGGGTTGGACCACCAAACAAAGAGCACTTCACTGCGCCATGTATGCACGATTAACCCATAATATATGTATATAACCAGACACGAACGTACAACAAAGTTGACGCATGTCCTTTTTTTTTTTTCAGCTTCGCAGACGAGCGGCGAGTGCGGCTACCCGGGCGCCCCGGCCCACAGCTCGGTGCGCTTTAACGGCGGCGCGGACGACGTCGTGGACGAGGAGGACGGGCCGGCGAGCTCGCCCTTTCCAACCGGCACAGTGGCCACCTACGCCTGCGAGCGGGGCTTCGAGCTACTCGGGCCGGCCAGGCGACAGTGCCGGGAGGACGGGACATGGAACCCCGAGGGAGTGCCCTTTTGCGGTGAGTCTTTTTTTTTTTTTTTTTTTCATTTCAAACACAAGTACCTATAAAGAGTCAGATGGCTAGTCTGTAGGGGGTTACACCACACAGAGATCGGATCGTTGATTCGTTCGAAGGTTGCATTGTGCGTTGGGTGTGCGCACGATCGGTGATACAACGATGCTGTCGCCCGATATGAAAAATACTCTTGCTGTTTAATTATATATGTTTTTTTTTTTTTTTTTTTTTTGAATTATCGATGAAATCTACAGCTGGGCCATTTTGGTACCTATACTGTAATCGATGCGTGGATCCGTGCATTATTCAGGATGAATTATACCAATACGTTGCATCAAGAACAAACGGAAGAGTATGTATGTTTTTTTAACGAATCCGTATAAAGATGGTTGGAAACCGCGGGAATGTACCCATTATACCGAGGGACGGCGAGCTTTTGCGAGAAATGTTACTCGCGCGCATTGAATAATTCAATTCCTTGCTTACATTAGCTCCTTAAACTGCAAAAAAAAAAAAAAAAAAAAAAGATAGAAACAGTACGTGCAGGGGAACGCTCGAGAATTCCCGAACGGGTATAAGTAATCTGCATGGACAATAGGAAACGGCTCGGAAAACGTAATGGCAGTGTAAGCTTCCTTTGAAAATAGTATACAATAGGCGTTAGGATGCTTGGCTCCCCTGCATCCACTGTATTTTATACAAAAGCACACCTATAAGTTTTCTTTTTTTTCCTTTGACAAAACGTGTATAATCGATACAAAAAATAGAAGAAAAAAAAAATCAGGGGGGAAAGAGCGCCGAGGCCATCATATTGCGTCCAAGTCCTTGGCTGTTATGCATGTACATTCTATATATATTATACAGGTGATAGATAGTCTCCGTGTGTGTGTACCACTGTATTGGTGAAAATAAAGTAGGAGGATATATTATACTTATAAGAAGCCGCGCAGGAGCAAGTGTCGATGAGGCTGCATAATGGAGGGGCACGCGAGCGCGCGCCCGAGAACAATGGCTCGCGTGGCGCACGGATGGCTGCATCATCAGCCTGCACTTCCTGCGTTTATATTCAAATGGCCATCAGCAAGTGCGGCCAACCGCGTGTATTATCGTATGTACTTACTTGCCTGTACGGCTCGCCGTTTCGCTGAGCTTGCAAGTGCACAAGCTCTAACCCTTACTCCTATTTACGCTATCTGATGAGATGAAGCCAAATACATACCCTATATATACGAGGGTTATTGGATCGATTTGGCTCGTTTCAAACGATTGGCCGCTGCTCTTTTACATTCCATGTATATGTATAATTACGTATCAACCATTGAAACAAATAAATAAATACACCGGTAACTTGCATGCATCGCCCCTATTTTAGCATACCTGATGTTGCACGCAAACTCGAGGAATTCGGGCCTTACGCGGCTGGAATTTGCGAGCTAAAGATCGGCGAGGATTTCTTTCCGTTGGTTCGACTTAATGAGCCGAGAAGGGTATATATACATTACGTGTATACAATATACAGTATACACTATTCAATATTTTACAGATCGCTTGTTTGGAATTAACGAGTGCGTCGAGAGATCGTTCGCTTTGGTTGTGTGTATACGTATAGGTGTATGGTGATCGGTGATGCTTGGCGAGGAATTCCTTGATCGGTATATGTATACCTTTTTTGTATAGGTCATTGTTTCTGCCGCCGTTGGTGGTGGTGGTGCTTTTGCGCACGGGTATAACGTATATACGTATTTTCGACGTTCACTAATGACTACGGTATTTATCGGTTCTGACGTTTTAATGGCACCTATTACTTAAAACACGCCAAAGTTTCGGTTTTAACGGGTATTTTTTGCTTTTTTCGAATTTCTTTAAACAAATTTATCCTCCGAGGCTCGAGAGAGTATTTAATGTGTTTTTAATAAAAATACGTGCACAATTTGATTGTTGCACAAATCGACTCTTGACTCGCACTTTACTTAATACCTTTAAAAATGATTCGTTACAAATATAATTGTGTACATCACTTTGAAAACGCAACAAATGACTCATTTTTAAAACTAACTGTGATTGCTTACATTAAAAAAAAAAAAAAAAAAAAAAAGAAAAAACTAATTTGTCGAGCAATAAAACAAAAATCAAGTTCGGCACGCGTATCGTCCCGTACATTTGCCAGCATTCCTCCGTAGTTCTCTCTCGCGCTGCTGATTATATTTATATTAATTGTTCGACCGACAAGTCAATCAATTAAAACCCCAATCAGCTCCCCGGGCTCATTAATAACCCATAACGCACATTATTATCCTGCGCACTCCTTGTTCGCGTATGCGCATATATATATATATAAACGTTAAAGCCTATACATGTATACAAGTATATAATATTCTCGTGTATGTATGGCACGATGCACACATGCACAAGTCATATGTATAGTATATAATTTATTACATGGTATACATTATAAAAAGAAAGCTCGGCTCATATAACAGCAACGCAGTCACGGGCAGGTTCATCGTGGTATCATACATTAAACATATTATATACATGCGTGGGTATACATACATATATATATATACTATACGTGTAAGAACAGAGAGTATAGGTATATATACCGATCTCGGATGTAACGGTATACGCTAACGTATATATACATACAGGCTCTTTCCGCGCCTCCCACTTTTCCCTCCCCGTGTAATTTCTCTCTTTCTCTTTCTCTTACCATCTTTGAACAGTTCTTCGGACAGTGTAGGTATATGTGTAAGATACCCATACGAATGAAATTTTGCCGGGGTATGTGTGTGTGTGTGTGTGTGTGTGTCCGCGTAAACGAGTGCCGGCATCGCCGGCCTCACCTCCTCGCGGTCAAGGACACGCTGCCGGCCCCGGGAATTGGGTCAGTGCGAAAAGTGTACTCGCTTGTATACATGTATATACAGGCACAGGCATACCTACACACAATATTGTACTCTTGTGTACACACTATACGTGTATACAGGAACATGTATGGGTGAGAAGAGATTATTATTAGGTATACCGTACAGCTATGATACGATGTATAAAAAGAGCGAACGCGTTGCCGGTCAGTGTTGTTTTTTTTCGGACTATCGGTATATACTTGTATAGGCACGTTGAACGTACATTTCTTTCAAATACGCACACACAAGGCGCGTAAAAATCGGTTCTTTTTTGCCGAGTTCATTGGATATACGTAGTTTTTTTCCCCCGTCGCGTATATACATTTAATCAATAAGTATAGCGGTTTCAGCTGTCGTACACCGCGTGTAGAAGTAACAAGCGAGATGTGCGCATGACGCGCCCAAGTTATTTCGTTTATGCGCGCATGTATATGTATAGGCACTTGCAATACTTATATATTATTACCCGTACATATATGTGCGTATACACGTCTATCTTGTTATTCTTTCAACAAATTGGACGTGCGTAAGTGCCCATGCAGGTGTTTGTATATAGGCATCGGATGTTGTCTTCTTGCAACCTGGCGTGCACCCAGGGGGTGTGTATATATATTATATCGGCTTGTTATCGGGAACAGCTTCCGTAATTGAATTCCCACACATATACCCGCTCGTTGGGCCGTACACGGATTACCGCCGATGGATTTTTGCTAGAGTTCGAGATCCCGGGGGGAGAATGGGCGTACACGGAGCTTTTTCCATTAGAGGGCCCGATGGAAAATGACGAGCGCGCACATACCATTTGACGAGAGAAATCGGTACGCGCAACATACCGATCCATCGTGGCCAGATAGTATAAATTCACGAGTACACCCATATACAATATACGTACACTCTGGTATGTAGGATAGGATTTGTCTTTGGTTAACGAGGAAAAGCACTCAACACACGCGTATACTTACACGGGAAAAGAAGAAAGAGGAGGATTATTAAGGCGTGTAGCCTAACCGGGCCGGGTCGCGATTAACATACATCGTATGTATATATACACCCTTGCCGTGCGCGCGTGTGTGTACCCTAGAGCACATGGCCGCCCACCGTATTAATGAAGCGTTTGCACGATGACGACCTCGATTAGAAAAAAGAAGCCGATGGACTCGGGCCAAAAACACGTTCCGGGCGCTTGACCGGCAAACGACAGCGACATCGGCCTCCATAGTACGATGGGTGTACGCGCGTAAAAGCCTCGGCCAGTGTAGACCAGCGGCAGAAGCGAAAGGTTCCGTTATGTTGTACCTGTATTGTATGTATACGTTGTTCGCGTGTCCGTGTATCGGTATGGTACACATATTTACGTGTGGACGGGCGACGACAACAGGTGACGCACGAGGAAATCGTGTATAGTCACGGAGGCTTCCTCTCCGCCTCTCTTTTTTTTTTTTTTCTTCTTCTTCTTCTTTACGTGCCGATTGGAATCTGAATTTCTTTTGTGTCGTCCGAAAACTTTTTCCTCCTTATTTCGTCTCTTTTACATAAGGCGAATCTCCTCCGTACATCTTCGTTGGTCACGCGTTTCTGGTGTACTTGTTTATGCGTCACATACATTGTGAAAAAATTAGAGAAACTCGTTTCACGAGGAGGAGTACAATCCGAAGATTTAATTGTCTCGTCTATTTCACTTTCGGGATCTTGGGCCTTTTGTATGTATTATGTATGTCAAGAAGAGAAAAAGTGGGATATTAACATGTTAACATTAGACAAGTTGGACAAGTTAAAATCGGCACGTATCACATCGTTGTACTTGTTATATGTAAGGGTAATGAATTCGTGCAGGTATACATATAATACATAACGAGTGAAGCATTTCGACACAGCTCGATCGGTTGCTCACCGCGAGAGAAGATCGAGAAACGATTTCTCCCTCGCGAAGCGTCACTTTTCTATTGTACTGCCCATTCGGCGAAAGAGTACGCGGGGCTTTCGTGCCATGGAGGGTATATAATTGAGATCGCGTGGACTCGAGTGATTTCATACCTGTTGGTACACAGATATGATAATTGCCGCGAGCAATGGCTCGTGGAAGGGGGGCGGGGGGGAATAAAAATTCTTTTCCGGCTGTGTATCTATAGACGGGCGCGGTAGAATGCGACGGGACGAAAAAAAAAATGGGGACGAGAACGGAGGAAATGGAAAATTATAATCCGTATAGCCGTGGATTCCAATCGACGATCCGATATTTACGGATCGGGAAAGTGTAACGATCGGCCTTTTTTTTCTTTAACGCGTTGATACTATATCTTGCCGATATCTTTGTGTACACAACAATAATAATTTACCTATAGGTACAGTTCGATGGGAAACGGAAAGAAGGACATTATGAATGTATATGGATGCACAAGTCGCGTCGCGGTCTGTTAATCGTCAACCGCAGGTACGGGTGATCCAGTGCTCTGTACCGATTTTACATTATACAGACTCGTGTTTCTATGATCACAAAATATACTCCCCACGCTATCCCAGGCTTTGAATTATCCGACAAGGTGTGTATGCACATTACGGGTGGATTCGCGAATCGAAAGTTTTTATGTATATATAAATCGGTAAAGTGGATCGGTATGTGAGTGCCTCCTATGTATAGGAGGGATAAAGCGATCTATCGGCCGAAAGATCGAGATTTCCAGGTTGTCGGTGGCTAGACATCAGAGACGCGAAAATTTGTCGATGGGTTTCACTTTTGAAGGTACAACGATTTATCGATTCGATTCGAGATCAAATTGCAATAAAACATAATATCCACGTATTGCCATGCTGAATTTTCATCATCTTCATCATCGTACACGGGAGCACTTTTCTGAATAAGAGAGGGAAAAAAAAATGCAAATCAAAGCTATCCAGCTGTAGCCACCAACGTTCTGCTCATTGGTTCATTTTATATGCACTTTCACGTTTTCCCTCTTGACTAGATTTTTTTTTCACACGTACAACGACCAACCGCGTTAGTGTGTGTTAGAAATCTCGGGTGAAACGGCTAACGCGGGCAATCGAGGCGTTATTACCGCGAATTTTTCTTTGATAGGTGGAGAGTCGAGTTGGCACACCCCGACAAATCGATACACACTTGACTGCCCACTACGTGCATCAGATGCACAAGGGACGATCGTTTCGAGTCATTTTGAAAATGTCATTTTCTCGTGGCACGTACGTTTTCGTAAAATTGAGGCAAGACGCCGCGGGTTTCCTCTTGTGACGTTCGAGGAGCGCGCTTTTACCCCCCAAAACTTGCGTCAATAGACCAAATCTAATGGAAACGACCGGGGATATTTTTACACTCCCCCTCTCCCCCTTTGTTTTTTTGTACGCCACCTCCATCGCTGCTAATTTATGGTTTTTCGTCGAACGACAATTTTAATGCTTCCAGCACCACGATCTTACGTAAATGAGAAGAAAAAAGGTACCGCATTGATCCGAATGAAACGAGAGAGGGAGAGGATGCATTTTTTTTTTTTTTTTCACTCGTAAAAACTGTAAATTATCACGAGATTACAGTTATACGGAAAATCAAGTATGTAATATATTATGTACCGGAGAGTCGGGCACTCGTATAAAAATTCATATATATTTATTGCGCATATATACTTGCAGGCGACAGAAAAACAACATTATCATCGACTCCTCGTGTATACTTGTGGTGTATAGTTGAGCATCAGCTGTCGCAATAATAACAGTAAAAAAGAAAAAAAATTTTTCACGATCAAGAATCGATTACAAATTGATCAGATGCCATTTGCGGGAGAAAAATCATACTCTAGTATAGTAAAAGATTTTATTTAAGCTTTTAGAGTGAGGGGAGCTTAGGTGATAGATAATGATNAAAAAAAAAAAAAAAAAAAAAAAAAAAAAAAAAAAGGTACAACTCGCGTGTCCTAATTAACCCTGCACTTGATCTCTTCCTCGAACGCGTTACGAGCACACGTACTTGTATGATCCTTAATAACGCGCGACACCTCGACACAGCCGGTGTATTATGTGTAAGTAAGTGTAGACACGCCTCGTTATTTCCCACGGCAATTATATACCTATACGATCCGGTGTGCGCCGCATACTTGTCATCTTCCCTCCTCGTCCTCCTCCTCTTCTGTAGCGTACAGCTCCGAGAGATTTTCCTGCAGCAGCTGATAATATGTATATATATATATATATATATCATCCTCGTCGTCGTGTCGTTCCTGCAACGGAATAAGAGGAGGGCGAGATACAGAAGGCACGTACATAATTTATATATATATACGGCCTTTTCTCTTATCCAAGTGCTCTTGCTCCCGTTCGTATACACAAATATGTATATCTTATGTATGTATACCTGCAGCGAGCTTTCTCACGCTCGAGTGTGCATGTACTTATATATGTTATACGCGTATCTACACGTAATGCAACATTTGTGCGTATATTTATGTCGCATGTATACACACCCAGCCGTGGATAAGCTCACCCGAGGAATTTACGTTTTTTTCTTTCCCCCCCTTGACTGGCGTATCCTCGATGATATCGAGATATCCCTTTGGACACAGCCTTTAGCGCTGCATTGTTTTTTTTTTTCCTCTTCGCCGTTGCGATCAGTGAAGTCTAACGAAAGCGGAACTTGTGTATAAAAGTCATTCGGGAGGTATGGGGTGCCCCCTAACTTTGCTTTTATATTTGATCGAGACATACGACAGCGAATAACCTTTCCCTCGTCTCGAAAACGATCGGGTCTGTCAATCGTGCACAGGGAGCCCATCGAACCCCCCCTCCCCCCCAATGAAAATAAGATTGATACCTTCACCCTGTAACGCGATACATATATAGGTATATCATGCGAAGAAGAAGGAAAAAAAAAAAGGATTTGACGCGGAAGGAACTGAAACAATGGGCGAAAAACATCTTCATTCGCGAAGCGCGTGTGTTTTTTTAATTCGTGCCCCGACGCTCGCAGGTACTTATTTTGCTCGCCCGCAACAAGTCTCTCTTTTTTTTTTTTTTTTTTTTTTTAAATAAATATATAATGTAATATACACACGCGGTGCACGTGCCCGAGTGTGGGTATACATATATACTGCAGCGAACCGTTTGCTGCCTGTCCTGGTCTAGAAACCTCTTTTGTGTGTGTATATAATACAGCTCATTGTACGCTGTACATACATTACGTACTTGGCTCGTTACACGTATTATACCTACACACGTATAATGTATGTACATATAGACTTGGGTGTATAAGGTTACAATCAAACGTGGGCGCGTTGAAAAGTGAAGCGAAGAGCCTTGCCTCGGTGCTTTTTCGGTCCCAAGTCCCGCGAGAGAGTCGTATACATTTAGGCCCTGTATGTATATATATATATGTGTGTGTATATGTATAGCTGCGGAGAAAGAGGTTCGAGTCACGCCGACGCGGAAGTGGGTCGAAAAATAATGAGAGTGAGAAGTAACCGAGGGAGAGAGAGAGAGAAATGAGTCAGCGGACACACTGTGCTGACGGAGCTCCTCCACCGAACGAAACGACCCGAGCTCTCTTGATTGCCGATTTTCCCGATAGGCTTTGGATTTACGAAACTCCGCCTCGTTTGTTAATCGACCCAAGAAACCTTTGAACTTTCATTTTGGGATTTGTCGGGCGAAAATTCGAGCAAAACTAGAGTTATACGATTGAAAAAACATCCACAAGAGTGCTCCCATTGTTCCGAGGTAATATCTGGGTTGCGAGTGAAAAGAAGGAAACCGGCAACGCGACATGCCGATCATAGAGCAGAACTCGATGCTTCGTGTATACCTGCGGACTTTAGCCACAGTTGGAAAAAAAAAAAAAAAAAAAAAAAAAAAAAAAAAAAAAA
>NW_019379754.1:426786-462580 GCF_000648655.2 Copidosoma floridanum | reverse complement strand
AAAAAAAAAAAAAAAAAAAAAAAAAAAAAAAAAAAAAAAAAAAAAAAAAAAAAAAACAAGAGAGAGAGAGCGCGCGTCCGGGCGATTCAAATCGACCGGAAAGTGACCAGTCCAGTTCTGCGAGGAGAACAGCTCTCGCGAAGAGAAATGAACGGAGAAAACGAGTTTCGCACGCAGACCCGTGTCACGCTGTTATTATTATTTATTGATTTCAGGAGTTATTCGATGAAACCAAGATGGTATGAAAAAGAGTTGTTTTTTTTTTCCTCACAAATGGAAAGGACATCGATTAGGAAAAAAAAGTATAGGAGACGTGAATTTTAAGCGGACAACCAAACGCGCCAATCTTTATTTTTCCGTCTAGAGTAAAATTCGACGAGTAAGTAATGTTAACACTCGACGGACCCAGCTTTTTTGCAAAATAATTAAAAATCCAACATCTCGTTCTTAGCTGATCGCACCCTTTGTCAAATCAACTAATCCAAAAAGAGGGAGCGAAAAAAAAACCTCGTCCAACACTGATTAAACTAATAATCTAACGCACGGACGATCATGTATATGTATATACATACCCAATAATTGTCCTTCGCTCACTCGTATCCATACGGTACGCACTTTTATTCTAACGGCAACTATTCCTTTATATTTATATACATATTTACTTGCACGTATGTATATATATTAGTCCTCGTGGATCGTAAAAGTGCACAGAGTTATATATACAGCTGTGGTAGCACGCGAGAGAGAAAGATAATTTTCCCCGATACGAAAATTATGCGACTAACCTCCTTCGGTCCCCCTATATATACGTATACGTATACACATACAATAAGTGTACCACATAGTCCTGGCATTCTTCAAAACCCATCGTCATACTGCACCGTTCATTTTATGCATCTTTGAAAGAATTTCCATCAAATATGTACTTAACAACCAGAAAGCTCCCCCCCCCCCCAAAGGATTCGATCGTTAAATATTAATATACGCATATTATACTGTCACAATGTAATCTCTTCTTCATCGCTTGTAATTGCTATAGGTACGGAGTATGAGTACAAATATATGTTGATAAAAAAAAGTATAATGGTGTGTGTGTGTATGTTTTCTTTCAGTGTTGAACGTGGCGGCCGGCAAGGCTCCGATGCAGTCCAGCCGGGCCGACAGTGGGATTCCCCAGTTGGCGGTCGACGGTAGCAGCGCGCAGGCGTACACGCCCCAAACTTGCACCTTGACGACCCCCGAGCCGAGGCCATGGTGGTACGTCAACCTCTTGGAGCCGTACATGGTGCAACTGGTGCGACTCGACTTTGGAAAGTCCTGTTGTGGTAAGACAAACACATGTAAACGTCCAAATGATCGCGCGTGTATATTATACCGGAACCCAAAGAAATTCGATTCCGAAGCTATGAAAAAAAGGGGGACTTTGGAAGAAAGCCGGAGGATAAACGCACTTCGGAGCCTCCCTCTCTCGCGTTGTTTTCTCGATAAATCGTCGTTATCGAGAAGAAAGTCGAGTCGGTAAAGAAAGGCACGAGCGACAAAAGTCCACCGGCTTCGCTCGATCGTATAATCCTCGAGTTTAACGACCGAGCGCGGGGAGAAAAGAGCGGATTTCACGCGCTACCGAAACCCCCAATCGACGTGTGGAGGATGCTTTTTGTTTTCACCATCAGACGATGATCGCTTAATTGGAAGAGAGAAAAATCACGGCACCACCACCGCCCGTAGCGTAAAATTACATGCGTAGAAAATTGTTGTACTATACTGGAGAAAAGTGCAGATTTTTGGTGATTTAAATCCGTGCAAATTCATGTTTCATGTTAATATGAATTTTCACTTTTGTACGTACTTATACCGTATAGAGTTAGTTGAACGTCCAAGTGTATAGGTACAACAAATCATATTTACACACGACAGCTAGAGAGATGGGTAGATAAGCAATTTACATGTCTATATTTATGCACACCCTCGCGATTCAATTTTATTGCACTTTTTCCTTTTTTTTTTTTTTTTTTTTTGCATACTATGCATAATTCGTGCGGAACACATCTTTCGATAAACACAGGCATACACACATTTGGATTCAGAGCTGAGGTAACACGCATCGATTAATCGAAAGCGCCTCGGGTGTTTCGTATGAGCTACGGGTACTGTAACGAGGTTGATTTGCAACGCAAAGGGGAGACGAGCGAGAAAATAAAAGTCACGGTATTTGCATGTGCGGGAGAGTTTTCCCTTTTTTTCTTTTTTTTTCCTCCTTTTTTTGGCGAAAGTTTTCAATTTATCGTATACACGTGTGGGTGTGTACTTTTTTTTTTTTTTCTCTTGCTCAAGCGCGCAACGAGGCGCATCATTGATTGAACTCTGGGTGTACGCATACGGTTGGCAATTTTCCAGCAATTGAAAAAAAAAAAAAAAGTAGACATTACGTCGATAGCTGTTTCATGATTTCTATGATCAACGATCCTCGTCTTTGTCGTCGTCGTCCAGAAAATGCACTCTAGTGGCACAGGGAACTCAGCAAACGTGTATAATAGTCCAAGCACAACCAGAAGAACAGCGAGTACGCGCGTATACGTGATTTCGGAAGAGGTTCACAATAGGTATATATACTTACTTAACGACACAAAAAGAAAACAAAAGAAGAAGCGCACCAAGATTTCGCGACTCGACCGCACGGGTCCACTGAAACCAAAAGTGAAATAAGAGATCTTATACGTATTGTGGTGGTGGTGGTAAGTGGTTATCTATATATAATTACATAGATACGTTCATATAAGAATATTAATGATGGTAAAAGAGAGAAAAGAGTAGATATACAAACAACGTGCATCTTGTGTGCGAGAACGACCTGCGTATAAGTAATCATCGTAAATAAACTACAGGTACGCGTATACGTTATGTATATGCATTATATATATTGTGCAGTGCAAGTATACCTATATACATATAATCTCTAGAATATAATATACCGAAAGTACGCGCTTTCGATGATTATGCTAACTATATGATGGTATGGAAATAGCGCATCAGCATATACGTACAAATATAGGTATAATGCATTGTACACCCATCACCATCATCATGATCACCATCTTAATAAAAACGTGTGCGCACATGATACATGTCTATATATGGATCCGCGTTGCCCGCCCACGATTTATTATTCAAATCTAGATCGCCGAGTCGAGAGAGTGTGCACAACTGATGGCGGGTGGCTACCTGTGTTGTTGTTGCTGCTTTCTACTTTTCCTTTCCGATGTCCAGGCTGTTATTTGTTTCTTTTTTCCTTTTTTTTTTTTTTTTTTTTAAAGAATGTAAAAAAAAAATCTTTATTAAATCTTTGCAGAATCCGAGCACGAGTTGGTAGGCGCGTCAAAATGAAAACAATCGTAAAACCGGCATTACGGACGATGATATCTGCCGCCGTAGCAGCGCAAAGTTACATTAAAAAGGCCGCTCGTGCCCTCAGGGCTGCGATGAATTATACATGCAGATGTACCATACAGCTGCTCCAGAGAAACAATGACTACGTGGAATTACTGTGCTATTATATTATCTGCTGTACTCGCGACCTAAACGCGAGAACGTCGATCGCGATATGCTTGTCGATGTATATACAGGAATGTTGCACTTGTACCGATGGTTCGTTGACGTTATTATTATATTGACGTTTTGCAAATAGAATTTTATCATCGGGTATCTCGTGGAGACTCAAATTTCTAAAAATAGGGAAACCATATACCTACCTGACGTACGCAATAAAGTAGGTAAACCAGAACGGAAGTACTTTTTAATATACGCGAGCCTTGATTTTTCTTTTTTTCCATATTTTACCGATACGTGGGTTGGGTGTCCGCCAAGTGGTAATCAAATGTGATCACTTGAATTATATAATATCCTTCGAAATGACAACGGTACGAATGAAAAAAAAAAGGTAAAAATAGGATGGACACTCAGACTTGCTCTACTTGTTTTTGCCTTTGCCGCCAAATTGTCTTGCGGCTCTCCGCAGAGCTTCTCTCTCTCTCTCTCTCTCTTTGGTCGCGTTTCCTTGTCTGCCATTTTTTTTCTTTAATTATGTACAATCAGTAGGTGTTCTACACCGACTCGGGCAGTAAACAACCCATAGTTTTTGAGGTTCACGTGCAAAGATATAGACGAGCATACTGTTTCAATTGCTCTTCAAAATTGACATTTCGTGCCGTCAGAAAGTCTAGGGAGAGCAAGTCACACTGTATGGATTCTCATATATCCACGAGATAACAGGAGGTGGTGTAGGTATACATATACATACATACAAATGAGCGGCGTGTTTAGTTACCGTTTGGCAGATAATAACTTTACCTCGTTGCACACGCTCACTTGTAGTTGTAGACATACATATGCACGAGCACACACGGCAAATGCTCACCATCCGGAGTGGTTTTTTTTTTTTTTTTTTTTTTTTTCTTTCTTCGTTCCACTGGTACAACTGCCATAACTCCCAGGCGTAACTGATATACCCCTGCGCTACCATTGGCAATGGGACGGACAATGAGGTAACGTTACAAAACAACAACGAGCGCGAAGTAACTACGTTAAACCAGATTGCGGAAAATGACGCAAAAAAATATATATACCTGCTGCAGTCGGATGGGGTATTTTTGCCGATTGGAGGGGATATTGGTGGTCTGCATATTTTTTTTTCTCTCTCTCTCCTTCTTCTCCAACCAAGACGAAGATCGCGTTTGGCGATTGCAAGAGTCAGCGCGAGCCTCTGGCAGGTATATATCGTTGTTGGAAATCTCAATCGATGGGCACTCCTGGAACGGAAAATCTGTTTACCGATCTGCATGCGGATCAACTATACGCCTCTGTGCAGAAAAATCGTTTGTTATGCAGGTTTTTCTGAAATAAATCTTTTTTTTTTTTTTTGTATGACTGACACTGATTTTTGTTTGTTTCGTTGAAAAGCTCATTCAAAATAAACCGAATGGTTTTAAAATTTTGCTCCAATTGGAAATCGGGCAACTTAAGTGTATATATATACTTGTGTGCAAGAAGCAGTCCTTGAAATAAAATTTTTTGTATTAAAGAGTACCAAATAACTTTTTTTTCTTCACGCCTCCACTGCGATACGCACCCACCATGGTAAATAAATAAAGGAAAAAAAAAAGTCAACCCCCTCTCGTATGTACGTATAATTCGCTCAAACGAGCACGCGCACAACTCGATTAGCCGGGGCATGTATTACACGGTTCTGTGGAGCAAAAGCGATTGCGCGCGGTGCGGCTCACCTGATTGTCGGTCCCGTAAGACCAAAACCATAAAACAACGACGGGACGATCAACTCTTCCTCATCACACACACACACACACACACACACACATCCGTATCAGGTATGGCTCTTTAGCGTCATTCAGTCGCGCATATCCGGGATGAAACATTTTCTGTTTTTTTTTTTTTTTTTTTTTTTTTTTTTTTCTTTTTCTTTTCTGCCTAAGTACACGTAACTGTACACACACTGCGTGCAAAACGTATACAAGAGCGCACTTTTCAGCCTCTCTTTTGGAGCTCCGACGCGCTATACATATTCCAAGCTTCGATATAGGAGCCATTACCCCTATACATACACTTATGGCGTAGGATCGGGCAAACGTCACGAAAAAACACGGGGCTTTCGCTCAACATAATATTATTATATACTTGTACGCTGCACAACTGGTCTTTCATTTTATTCTCTTAATGACGCATTTCCACGGCCGATGCGATCTCGGACGGGACGACGACTCGAGAGGAACAACAGCGATGGCGTACGGACGATACGCTCCGCGTTCTGGGAAACGATGACTATACGACAGAGATGGAAGGAAAGAAAGAAAAAAAAAAAAGTCCGCGGGAATATTAATTGTACATACGTACCTGCACGTGTGTATAGCTTTGACACTGATGCTTGAGCCATTCATCACGCTCGTGCCCAGGGAGAGGGAATATAATCGATCGGATTCCAGCCGGATCCGGGAATCGCTTTTGAATAAATCACCGTGGACATTATACATAAAGTCGCGGATTAACCGAGAGGTCATCGGCACCGCGGTGCGCGCGTTTTCTCCTGTACGCGATGCGTACCTCGTAAAAAATAAAAAAAAGTTTCTCGGGATCGCTTTACTCTGAGTAAAACCGGCGCTCCGTTGGTGTGTGTGTGTGGCACATTGACCGACTTTTTTTTTCCCCTCTCGCAACCTTGCAGAGATCGAGCGGGGAAATAAAAGACAATCATCGGCTGCAGCTGGTGTGTGTATTCTTCTCCGCAGGCGAGGAGCGCGTGGCTCTCTCTCTCTCGGAGCGAAATCACTTGGCGCAGTTCTCACAGCCTCGTTTGATTGGGTGAGCGAGAGGAGAGAGAGAGAAAAAGGAGATTAGCGGATAATGCACGTACAGTGGCTCGATGAACCGAATAGAGAATAAAAGTACAATGCCCACACATCCTTAAGTGGATGAGGATGATCGTGTGAAAGGTTTTTCTTTTTCTTTTTTTTGCAGCAGCATCTGCGGAGGTGTAGCATCGGGAGCATAAAATTTATATCTTGATGCGAGAAGGTTACTGGAAAGGAAAGGTTTATTTCTTTCGCTTGAGCCGTCGGATTTCTAATTTTGTCGCCGATTTCGCGGGCGCGCCACTTTTTCGCCGGGATATTGCAGGTGTAAACGGAAACGAGCAAAGTATCAAAACTGATTTTCAAAAAATAAACGCTCTTTAGTTGAGAGCTCTTTGTTTTTCGTTTGCGTGTACACATGTATAATTAGCGCCGAAGAAAGTAAGTCGCTCGAGGAGATCGGCCTGCACGAAAATCGGATCGTCAAATCCACGGCGGTGGCGCATCAATAATTGCAGCACACTCTCCTCCTCGCAATTAACGGTTGGCCCCTGAAAGCGACCGCTGCGGAGCGAAAGAAAGGTCCCTTTCTCCGCCGGAGCGATTCACCGGCATACCGATCTCTCTCCCCGAGTAAGTGTATACATGTACAGGAAAGGATGGCCGAATACAAAAAAAAAAAAGGAGGAAGAAAGTCCGTAGCTTTTTCGCTCGAAAAATACCAAGCGCGACAATGGCGTAACAATGTGGCTGCCGATCTAATACCGATTTTTTTCGTCCCCCGCATCTCCGGGGACGCGTCTCGATCCCCCTGAGCTTTCTCATGGACCGGTGGATCATTCTTTTTCCGACGTACCCTTCGATTCTCTCTTGTATGTGTTGTTTTTCGCGCAAGGAAAAGCCGATTCGCTGTCGTCGTTGCCTTTTAAAGGCCAACTGCACGCACCGATCGGTTTGGCGAGCTTTCTCGCGTCTCGGCGCCCTGGAAATTTTCACGCCGGTCCGGCGACTTTCTAATAAGTCATACCCACCAGGAAAAATACATATTTATGAATTCCAAAGAGCAAGGGGCCTACTACTACTGCTTGCACACTATATAACAGTTCCCCCCCCCCTCTTTATAACTCCAGGTTTTTTTTCAGCAGCGCTGTACTTTTCCTCCGTACATATTTTTTGTTTTTCCGGCGGTAACGATACTGTACGTTGCGAGCCGATCTCGCATTGCCTTCAGCCCCCTTGTCCGCGCTAATCGACGGCTTGTCCACTGCAAAGTAGATAAATGTAACTGTATTATAGTGCACGGCGACGTATACATCTCGACGATTTGTCAACGGTTCACGGTAGTTGCAGATGTTGTCGGCGCCGTAGTAGTCAATGTTCTCTCTCGTCCCGCGCGGAAAATCGCCGAGTGATTAATTATTGTACACGAGCTCGTGCTGTTGTTATGTCTATTGTCTCGTGCCCCGGTCGAGTCGTGCATCAGCGCCTCGGAATCGGGATGCCGATAAGTCGTTCCAAGTGATGTTGTCGCCGTTGAGAAATAAAATAAAAAAATAGCAACAACGAAGTGCCAATGATCGCTGTAGTTGCGGGTTCGGTCGGAAAAACTGGACGTTCATTTCTTCGGACGATTGGCTCAATAAAACTATCATCAAATCACGCGTTTGATGAGCTTTTTATACGCCATTTAATAGAGTATTTGACAAAAAAAAAAAAAAAAAAAAAAAAAAAAAAANGGTGGCTACCTGTGTTGTTGTTGCTGCTTTCTACTTTTCCTTTCCGATGTCCAGGCTGTTATTTGTTTCTTTTTTCCTTTTTTTTTTTTTTTTTTTTTTTTGTTGCTCGTTGGATTATATACCTACGCTCGCAAGTTCGAGGTCCGTTGAATTCCCGACGCAGAGGCTAATCGTTTTGAATACGGTGAGCGCTTATAATAGTACACCGGGGGCACCGGAAAGATTTTTTTTTGTTTTTTTTCTTCCAGACGTAAAAATTTAATTTGATTCGATTTCTGTTCGTTGGAGAAAATACCGATATAGTATATAGTATCGGTGCATCGCAGAAGAGCGCGGAACACAGCCTGTTACATGTGTACGGTAGGGCTCGTATACTTATTAGTCGCGTGCTCTCGTGCAGCGAAAAGGCAAGCTGGAGATGTACAGCTGTGATAATATGAATTCGCGGGTACACGCCAACTGCTATTCGATATCAGAGGGCCGGAAGTCGTTCGTTCCGTGTGTACCGTATTAGGTACGAGCACATAATATCACATGATATATATATATATATATATATGCACGAGTTGAGGTGGATCTTTTGTTTTCCCATATCTGTTGCAGTACCTATATACTTTACTTACTTTATTTCTTTTACGTCTTGTGTTATAATAATACCACAAGGAATACAGCCATGGATTCTCTTGCTTAAGTTTTTTTTTTTTTTTTTCCTTTTTTTTTATCGTCACAGTGATATACGGAACGTAAATTGCTTTGCAGGTTGATACTTTCGCGTTTCGGGGAGTTAGCAAATCGTTGATTTTTCTTTTCTTCTCGAGATAATGAAAACTAAGTAGATTCGGAATGTGTAGGACATACGATATTTGTTGGCTCGATCGTCACTGGTTTTGTGTAAGAAAAAAAGAAAAAAAATCGCAAAAACTCTTGGTCGGACGAAGATTAATGGAGATTCGGCAATATAAATTTTGCCTCGCAGACTATATACATTGGGGTATATACCATAAGTAGGTGATTAACGCAGCGAAAAAAAAAAAAAAATAAAATAAAATAAAAAGAACTTTTCTTTGAAAACCGCGAGTCCACGTAACCGGGTAAACAGGTGCAAGAACACATAAAGTATGCTATTCCCTGGGAGAAATCGTCGCGGCTTTGGAAAAGGACACTCTCGGGAAAACTGGTAAATATACATAGGCATACGTACACTCCGATGCTTTCCTTCCTGCAATTATAAGTACTATACAGGAGGAGGGGGGGGGGGTAGGGTCGCCTTGCAACAGAGAAAGAGGAAGGGAAGTAAAAAAAGTCGAGGAAGTTATTAAAACAAATTGCGAAAACGAGCCGCACACGCGCGCTCTTTCAGCGCGTGCTGTACACAATTATCGTGATTATCGCGATCGGATGCACATGTATTGGGAGTTTGGTGTCTTTCACCCCCCGCCCAAAAAAAAAATAAAGAAGGGAGGTGTGGTTGAAGAAAAAAAAAAATGTGGCGCAAGGAAGAAAAAAAAAAAAATTAAGATCCTGCGGCGCGCAGCTTGCGGAGGAGCAGAGAGATTGTATATGTATACGTACAAGTTGGCGTGTACCGGAAAATCTCGCGCGGAAGCGCCGGACTCGCGCTTCTTATCTTACCTTCTGATGGCGGTGCAGTCACAGCTGAGACCCCAAGTGGGTCAGGAGACGACGCGTAAGTATATATATATACCTTGGGCAACTCTGCGCCTTCAGCCGCGAGCATGTACGGCAACAGCTGCGGGAGAAACGATCCTATCTCTCTCTGTGCAGCGCGTGTCTTCTTCTTCTCCTTCTGTTCTTTTCCTGCGTGTTATAAGCTATATGTATATATATAGGTATCTCTCGCACGTGTGCATCGGGCGGAGTGAAAGCTCGCGCGGATCCGGATCTGACTATACACGCGTCTTTCCTGTATACCGTACTTGCGACTATACATGGTTTATTACACGTGATGCGCGCACAATAATTCGCACGTACGATAGATATCTCGTCTCGCGTCCCAATGCCAAGAGCTCCTTCCTTCGCCGTGATATATAGACTCACAGCCGATTGCACGAATCTCTCCCTCGTTGTTGTTGCGAAAAAAATTGACTCCTTCTTCTTCCTCTTTCAGTTTGTTCTTACTTCTATATATATAAAAAAAAAAAAAAAAAAAAAAACTCGTTTTGCAAAAGAGAAAGGTTCGGGGCGAGTATGTCGCGAGGGAGAGGCCCACCGATTCGCCAACGGTGGACAATTTGCCTTACAAATCGCGGCCAGTTTCGCCTCCTATCGCCGCGTACGATCTCTATTATTGTTGAGCTTTTTTTTCCCTCCTCTTCCTTGGGAGGCTACTTTTCGACTCGCTCCGCGTCTCCTCATTCCTGTATTGTGCGAGTACCTACACTAAGCGAGAATAAGAGAAAAAAAAAACAAACTGCTGGATCTAAAAGCGCAGGTGTATACTTAAGTACCCGTTGCGAGAACGGAATTCGGGTCTTTTGCCATCGCCTCTGCTGCACCGCGCTTTGAAAAATAAAAGTCATTGCGTTATACCCTTCTTTCCGTATATTCTTTTCTGGTTCCGTTGTCCGGCGACATTTTCGGCACGATCGCAATTGGGTCTTGGATCGGTTCAACGGGTGTATGTCCCGATGCGAGTGCTCAAGAAAAAGAAAAGGAAAAACACAGACGTCACGGGAGGGAGAGAATCAATCAATGAAGAGAAAAAACAAGGCCAAGCTATACTCGCCGAGAAAAAAAAAAAAAACAAAATGCCACCTCCTTATCTATACCCATTGTCAATATTCATCAATCACCGCGTTGTACATAAGTAGGATATTGTATACGGTATCTTTTACAGCACAGCATCCACAACTCATTCGTCCAATATCCACGGGTAGCGATAAATTTTCCATTAGTATAGGAAAAAAAAAAAGAAAAAAAAAAAGAAAAAAGAAAAATTTCGAAACGCTCGGCGTTTCTCCACCTCATCGTCCGCGCGTCAATGTTATCAACGAACAATGGCCGTTGCAATTTTTACACCCCCCTCCCCGTCGTCCGGCAATTTTCAGCCAATACATTGTATCCTTGGTTTAATAAATAAATAATAATGATAACAGTATACATGTATAGGTTTCGACATCGTCTGCCATATATACATTATAATAATTGGTATTTACACTTTTGCGCGCAAAACAAACGTAACGTGCTTACACATCGCGCGCATACCTTGCATTATATGCAGCTTCTCAAACAAATGTATATGTACACTTAGTGTAAGGTTGATCATGCGATAGCAGATGCGCGTATACTATCCTATATACGAATGAATGAACGAGCGCAACCGAAAGAGAGTGACATAAGCCGATAGGCCAAAGTAATGGCCATACGGGTCCAGCGCTCGCTCGCGCACCAAACCAACGTACATATTTATACTTACACACGTATCCTTTAAACGTGCACGCGACTATAAATAAATATACACAAATATGTTACAAACGCGTTATGTCACATGTGTAGGTACGTTGAGAGAGAAATTACCCGTGTGTGTGTTGTGTGTGTGTGCACCAGCACATCTTGACAATACTATGATGCGTGTGTGTGTATTTACGGAGAACGGAGAGAAGCAAGCTAACTTGCGTGTTTTACGATCCTCCGCCGAGAGTTTCCCAATTCGTTGCAAAAAGAAAACGAGGGTTCCCGGCATGTATAGTGCACCTTGTCGTCGTAGTTGTCTTTATTGCTCTTCCGCGTTTTTGCGGATGGCTCTCTTCTGTGGATTTGCCCCCCCCCCCCGCCTTATATATTTTTTACTTCCAATCGATTACCATTCCCTTGTTAGTTTGGCAAAACACCTGTAACAATCCGTTCTCGGTACAGGGTATTGCGAAAAAAAAAAAAAAGAAATCGACACCGATGAATCCCTCCTGGATCGAAAAATTGGTCGGAGCGCCCGTACAACACCACCACCCATGTATTATATGTTATGTGTAAATCTATAGGTGACGGACTGCCGGGAACGATAGTGGTGCGAGTGGGCAACAACCGACCGGACTTGGGGACGAATCCGATCTGCAACCGGTTCACCGGTCCCCTCGAGGAGGGCCAGCCGCTCTTCCTGCCCTGCAACCCACCGATGCCCGGCGCCTTCGTCTCGGTCCACCTGGAAGCCGCCTCGCAGACCCCCTTCCCCGTGCAGCTGTCCCTCTGCGAGGCCTTTGTCTACACCGATCAGGTAATTTTGTGTTTATTGATTGGAAAAAAAAAAAACAAAAAAAAAAAAAAATGGAATCTGTACGAAAACAAAGGCCCTGCCGATCGAGCGTTGCCCGCAATTCCGGGACCAGCCTCCAGGCTCGACGGCCACCTACAACGGCAAGTGCTACATATTCTACAACAGGCAGCCGCAGGCGTTCCGCGACGCCCTGGCCTTTTGCCGAGCCAGGGGCGGTTCCCTCGTGGACGAGAGCAACCCCGCCCTCCAAGGCTTCGTTTCCTGGGAGCTGTGGAGGCGACACAGGTACATTTTCAATGACTATATAATACATGCATGATCCCCCCTCCCACCCATATCTCTTGTCCGCATTGCGTATAATCGCTGTGGTTAAAGGAGCGACACGTCGAGCCAGTACTGGATGGGGGCGGTGCGCGACCCCAAGGACAGGACGGTCTGGCGGTGGACGGGCAGCGGTGACGAGATATCCGTGTCCTTCTGGAGTCTGCCCCAGGGCACCGAGGAGGACTGCGCGCGCTACGACGGCAGCCGCGGCTGGCTATGGTCCGACACGCCCTGCACGGCACGGCTCAACTACATCTGCCAGCACCGTCAGTCAATACACATCATTATTATACATACATACTTTCCTGATGACATTATTTCTTTTTTTTTTTTTTTTTTTTTTTTTTTTTTTTTTTTTTTTTTTTTTTTTTTTTTTNAAAAAAAAAAAACAAAAAAAAAAAAAAAAAAAAAAAAAAAATAGGGGTAAAATAACCGGTCGATCGTTATCTCAAACTCGCGATAACTTACGCACCTAACATGTACTTTCTAAGATTGGAATTACCTTTTGCAAAATTACCATCGCGACGACCCATACGCACGTGTACACATACATACCTTTATTACATACGCTCAAGCTGTAAGTGGTAATAAGAGTTTTGCATGCTATATAATTATGCTTCATGCAAATGCACCTCGATCGCGTGCTCATCTGCGTCCGAGCTTTCTTTTGATTTATCTCTATAGTAGTGAATGGGCATAATATTAATTAGAAAAAGAACCATCCGTTCGATGAACTTTGATTCATCAAAAGGGACGTGAAAGTTGGGATTGTCCGATACGAAAACATTTACATTTTCCGATCCGGATGGCTTCTAATAAGCCCATCGGCACCGATTCGCGCTCGTTAGATCCAGGGGCTTTTTTATTTCCAATCGATACATATATATATCTTAGGAATGGCAATATCGATAAAAGCGACAAATAAAAAAAACGTCCGATATTGATATAGAGCAAAAAGAGTCAGTGCAACGTGAGGGATACAATGTATAACGCGAGGTGCACTTGTTGCGCGTCTCGAGGTCGCTCGTTCGCCGCCGGTTGCTCCGCGCGCCAATAACATTTCGCGTTACGGTACCGGCCAAACTACCGCAAGTTAGTAATACACACAGACAAACAGCATCATCGCGGCCATAGCCGAGGGGGAAAGAGGCTTTGCTCGCTCGCGCGTGTGTCTCCTCGCGCGTGCCGTGCCAGGCCGGCTCTACTTACGAACTGTATAGACATATATATGTACTTCACGTACTCGTTGCACCTTACCTTTGGTATATATACGTAGTATGTACACGCATACAGGGACCATTTTTTTTTTTTCAGCCTCCTTGCACTTGTGTTCCTCGTATTTTTTCTTCCTCTTTTTTCTTTTTTTAAGGATTCGTTGGTTTTTTGTCCGAGAGATTTTCCGGACCTTACTTTTGTTCTTTGCTCGTAATTGACGCAATACAAACGCAATTAGCCGCAACAACGGAGAGTCACGAAACTGACATACAATACATTATACACACACAATACCCATACCGTGTGGTGTCCCGAAACGTTGCGCCACTTCACGCGCGCGCACATGAATATATTGAGTAATGTGTCGCTCTCTGTGTGCCTCTCGCGTATAACAGTTTTTTTTATCTCTCTCTCTCTCTCTCGGGCACTTTGTTCCTCGCGTGTTTTCCGAAAATTACAGCAGGACCTCCCGCAATTGTGCATTACCTCCAGCTCGGCCGTGAAATTACGTGGCGCGGATAACGCGAGTGCCATTAGGTTGCTTTGAATAGCCACTCGAGCTGGTAAACTGTGGCATTTTGACTCGCGTTGTTTGGAGCGGGGGAAAAAAATACCAAACACGTTTTCACTAGAAAACGCATGAAAAACTAGCTCGCACTTAAATTTCTTTTTTTTAGTAAATGGATAGCACCGAGATTTTCGTGGGGGCAAAAAATTCCATCCCAATTAATCGGGCGTGCAGCGAAATAAATCAATAATCATCAATATGTAGAAATAAAAATAAAAAAAAAAAAAAAAAAACAAGGAAGGAAAAATANTTTTTTTTTTTTTTTTTTTTTTTTTTTTTTTTTTTTTTTTTTCCCCGTTACGTGGATTATGGTTTTGCCTTTACTTCCCCGCGAGAATGTACAATCGACCCGAGTTGGTTCAATATACCGAATATGATTTTGGCGTTCGCTAATAATGAGGGATAAATGTCGTTAACTCCAACACGTATAATTAAGTATACACACCGATCGTGGTGGAAAACAGCGTGTACACGCAACATTGAAAAGAGAATTTGTACCGCGTAACACCATTAAGTCGCGGACTCCGAGTGTATAATAATAATAATAACAATAAAAATCCTTGCGAAATTTGCGTCGAATAAATAGTATAACGTCGAACATTCCGTGTAGAGCCGCGAGCTTGCGGGAGACCCGAGCAGCCACCGAACTCTACCATGGTAGTAACCAACCCACCGAGTGACAATAAAAACAACAACAACAACAACAACAACAGTCCATCGCGGCATTACCAGGTTGGGACGAGCGTCGAGTACGCCTGCGACACCGGGAGCCTCCTCATCGGCCCGACGAGCCGCAAGTGCCTCGACACCGGCTTCTACGACGAGTTTCCCCCGGTTTGCAAGAGTCAGTCCACCTCGTTGTTATTTATTTTTTTTTTTTTTCCTCTCTCTCCTACACCCTTTTGGCATTTCATTTTCATCCGTCCGTATCCTTACAGGCATAGAGTGCGGATACCCGGCCAACATTAAACACGGGGGCTACAGCCTCATCAACAACACGGTCACGTACCTCAGCCAGGTGCTCTACACGTGCGAGGAGGGCTTCGAGATGACCGGTAAGACACACGTAGTTATATATACTCGTAAAAACCCCATCACCTCCCCCCCCCTTCCCCTAACCCGAGAGAATCTCGCGGAGTGAAAGTTGTGTGCGCGCCCCGATGAGATCGAGGGAAAACAAATTCGTGCACTTTCTCACCTTGAATCGCGAGTGGAACAAAAAAGAAATCAATGATGCAGGTCGAGCGAGACTGACGTGCGACATAGACGAGCGGTGGAACGGTCCGCCGCCGCGTTGCGAGCCGATCAGGTGCGATCCCCCGGCGCTCGTGGCCCACAGCCAGATCCAGATCGACGAGATCGACATCGAGGACGTGACCGAGGCCGGCGGATCCAAGCCAACCTCGATCGGCAACTCGACCAACCGGAGCCTCTTTGTCGGCAGCATCGTCACCTACACCTGCGACAAGGGCCACAAGCTCACCGGCAATCGGCAGCTCCTCTGCCTACCGAGCGGCTCCTACGACCGGTCCGCCCCCACTTGCACTGGTAAGCCAATCTGTACGACACTTTTTCATCCGGTCCTCCAATCGTACCCCTCCCCGCCACTTGAACTTTAACGGCTCCCGCAGCAGAGGAGTCCCAGAGCACGGTGTCGCCGAGCGCGTCCAAACCGACGACCCGGACGTCGAACACGCGTGGCCGGCAGCCACCCTTCGTCCCGACGCGGGTGCGCACCACCGCCTCGACGCCCCAGGCGACCAGTCCACCGGCCACGACCACCACCACTCACCGCGTCCAGCCGACCCACCCGCGCATCAACAAGCCCCAACAGCCCGAGCAGCCGGCCACCGTCCAGGAGACCGTTCACAAGAGGCCGAGCATCGGACTCCAGAGGCCGGCGGCCCCGACCACCACCACGACGACCACCTCCGAGCGCAGCTCGCCGGTCCTGCTCAAGGACGAGGGTAGCGATCACCCCCAGGACAACGAGATCTCGGGCAGCGGGGTCGACAACGCGCACGCGGAGATCGGCGCCGGGGTTCCAGAGCCCAACGGCCCGTACAGGATCAACCGGGCCGACCAGCCAGCCTCCCAGCACGCCAGGCTCAACCTCACCGTGGTCGTCTTTCTGGGTGCCACGGTGGGTATCGTCATCCTCACCGTCATCATCGTTTCGATCTTTATGATCGTTCGCAAGTAAGACTCGATTTTTGCCTTTTTTTTTCCTCCCTCACATGACATTCGTATCGTGCAAGATCGGTTGGTTCGATCGGTATTGATGGATCGCTTTGGCGTGCGTTTCATGGGGGTGTGTGCAGCAGAAGCCGAGGCGTGGTGTTGACGGGATCGAGGGCCCGTGCTGGGGCGTGCGTCGATCGCGACGCTTTGTCCGACACGTACGCTGTACCGTACTGCGGCTCGTAAACGCCGATCGTCAGCCGTAAGTTTTGTCCTTTTTTTTTTTTTTTTTTTTTTTTTTTGTTTCTTTGTCAGTGGCGCATGTACATGTTTCGTTTGTGTCCGATTAACAATCTTTGTGTTGCTCGTCGCGTGATTTGTGTCCTGACCCAAGCATGAGTTTTCTCATTTTCGACGAGGAGGGTTATTTCTTCGAGGTAAGATTCGTCAATACCGATCTTTTGAAAAATTGGGCATGATTATTTATCTCGATCCCCCGACGTTGATAACAATAAAACAATTCTCTCCTGCTAATTGAACGTCTATTAACTATTTTGTAAATGTTGTTAACAATGTTATACCAAATTTTTGCTCGTCTGGTGGTTTTGCCAAATTCATTGTTGCTTGGGAAGAAGCATTTTATGACTCGAAATCTGAGTGTAAATTTTTTTTTTTTTTTTTTTTTTTTTTCATACATTATACATTGTGCAAGATGATATCTTTTTTCTTCCCAGGTGGCAAAATAAATTTTATTAAACGCGAAAATTGGGCATACAATAAAATAATAATAATTGTACATTTTTATCATTGTGTATGTATTTAATGTTATCATGACAACGCGGCTGCGTCGGGGGTACGCGCGTTCATGTTTTTCATCGTTTACCTTTCATTGCATGATTTGTTCGTTGCATCATAATTAATATTTTACTATACTCAAACACACTTTTGGAATTCACTCACGAAAGCCATGTATGCATTTATCAGCGAATCTCAAAGAGTTAAAAAAAAAAAAAAAAAAAAAAAAAAAAATTCTTGCCAAAGCTCGATCAACAAATCTTATAATGAAAGGTCGATAAAAATACACACAGACACAAGCACACAAACACCCTGAAAAATAAAAAGAAACAAATCAACTGGTGTGTCGATGACAAGTAACTAACGAACCTGTTGTGTCTCGCTCCTTTCCTTTGCTCTTAAACACAAACACCTGGCCAACAACAACAACAACAACAACAACAACAACAACAACAACGTGATGCTGTCAAAAACGAAAAACCACAATAACGTACCCGCGACAAAAAACGAAAAAAAAAAAAAAAAACAAAAAAAAAACGAAAAAATCGTGGGGATGATCGTCAGCGTCGGTGGCAGCGGCGGCCTAGGCGCAGGCAGGGGCATGATGGGCCTGAGCTCGGCCGACCCGTACAACGGTCATCATCGGAGCAACGCTCGCCGCGGCGGCCGCAGGGTCGGGCTCGGTGGTTGCGTCGGCGGTGTCGGTGGTCCGGTCCTCGGGGTGGCCGACGGTGGCTCGGGTGACCCCTCGGCCCTCGGGATGCCACCCTCGCGCTGGTACACCCTACTCGCCCTGCCCTTTCCCGACCAGCACCTCGGCCGCCGCGATCTCACGGCTCGCCGTCACCACGATCATCCCTACTCGTTCACCCTCTCCACCGCCCATCAGGCCGGTTACTTTTCCAACCCCTCCCTCTGATCGTTTTACCCCACCATCCCATTTTTTTTTTGTTTTTGTTTTTTTTTTTCCATTCTCTTTTCTCTCGGGTAATCTCTTTTTCTTGTATTATTCGGCAGCGTTTTTCGCGCCATCCATTTCAGTGTCATATCTTGGGAGTTTTTTTTAAGACGGACCTGCAGTTACCGATCGCTGTTTTTTGTAGCTTGTATACGCATTTGTATACACATAATCGTATATCATACCTCGTCGTTGATTGAAATTTCGCGTGTGTATTAATTTGTAAATACTCGGAGCCATTGAAAATTTGCCTGAAAGAGAAAAAAAAAACATGACGATTAATTAATTGTAAAACGATTGATTGAGTTGAAAAATAAGTCAATTTTGCCTTGAAAAAAGTGCTCATTTTGCAAGATCGTGCCATTACTTTTTGATACAACGAATATATATATATATATATACATATTTGAGAAAAATTATTTATGAGTGCACACGTGTGTATCGAATCGTGTGGGTAACGTTGTTCCTAATTTATTTTTTAAATACATATATATCTCGTATTTTTTTCGCATAAATACAAACAAGAGTCGAATCTCTGTACGTGTACATATAATATAATAAACACACTCGGAGAAGCCGTAACTTCAAATATTTCAATGTACAATTGTCGCATTTAGTCGATTGGAAAGTTCAAGTGCTATAAGTGTAGTTTATATTTTTTTGATTCTTCGTACTTATTCCGAAATTCGCTTATAAATATTTACATGGTACAAATATAAATATATTCATACGAACATTATAAAGTGTTAGAATTCGTCGTGACACTGCCTGCGTGTATATTTATGAAACTTGATTTGTATTTAACATATGTTTGTTGTGTCCTCTATTCTTTAGGGATTTCTACTAGAACACACGAGACATTAGAGTGCACAGAAAGAAAAAGAGAAGGGGAGAAAAGAGAAAAACCGTTCGTTTCTATGTATATGTACATAAATATGTATATATCGTGCGACTCAAGTCAAATTGTTGAAAAAAAAAAAAAAAAAAAAAAAAGAAAAAAAATAAAACAACAACAACGATAAACGAAAGAAAAGAAAACACCACCGACGCGCCACCCCCGCGCAGCCGCTCAATAAATAGTACAATAACTAGTCAAGGTAATTTATCTCTGGCAGTTTATCAAAATACGCACCAATACTTTTGTTTTATCCTTATTTTGTTGTTACTGCAATCGCACAACGTATATAGCGCACCACACACGATCCACCCAAACGATTCGTTGTTGTGGGCGTTTCGCTTCATTTCAGCACTACAAATAGAGTAGAGGAAAAAAAAACCACTGCAAGTAGAACCGACGTATTATTAGTTGTACCGTATACGCACGAGAAAAAAAAAAATCTCACAGCCTCTTCTCTTTTTCTCCATCACCAGCGTACACAAACGTTAGACCTAGACTAGATGCTCGTTAGAAAAAAAAAACACCGGCACATCACTGCATACACACTACGTGGCAAAAAAAAAAAAAAAAAAAAAAAGGCACACACTCTCAAAAGCACATTATAGTTGCGCAACCCACGTCCTCTCTGTCTATAAGGTTCTCCGCATTGTCACTTTGTGCAATTGTATATAATATATGATCACCTATAACATATGTATATTATGACCTTCTCACTGGAGTTTCGGCCGAAGGATATCGGTATTTTGGAGTACTGGCGAAATCCTTTGACCCAAAAAGTAGAAAAAAAAAAACAAGAAAATAAACCACGCGTAAACGTGTGCCCTGCAGGAACTGCAACAGCGGGAGCGGCAAGCACTACCGGCACCGCGCCTCCCCGGACTGCAACACCGTGGCGAGCTTCGACAGCGGCTCGTCGGGCAGCCGGGGCAACCTGAACCGCTACTACCGGCAAGCCTGGGAGAACCTCCACGAGTCGTCGGCGGGTACCAACTCGAAGCTCGGCTCCGGGGTGGCGAGCCACGCTCCCCTACGGCGCAAGGAGACCCTAGACGAGCCGGCCTACCGGGACAACTACACCGGGACGGGCCGCAACAACGGCACCTCCACCACCACCACGAACATGGAGCGCGACGGCTCGGAGCTCGTCGTCAGCGACGCCTACGCGGCCAAGAGCAACAACGGCAGCGCCGACAACAAGAAGAGACACCACCACCACCACCACCACCACCACTCATCATCGGCCACCCCGTACCAGCCCTCGTACTACCGGTACTGAGCCGCACCCACCATCCACTTGGCGAGGGACATCTTTTTTTTTTTTGAGTTTATTTTTTTAAGAGAGAGGGAGAGAGAGAAAAGGATTACTTTGTCGCTGCACACGCGACTGTGCGGCGATGTCAAGTATAACTCTCTGAATCTCCCTACGTGTGTGCGCGCCAACTCGGCGTCACCGGTGGTTGTATCTTCTTCCACATTGATTGTTGTATTGCTCTTGTGGCTGACGACGGGTAACAAACACATCCGCGTCGTCTCTCCCTCTTTTGTTGATTGTTGTAAAAAAAAAAAAAAAAAAAGTTGTTTTAATCACTAGCTCTCGCTATCCCGTGCGTGTAAATACTCCCCCTGTAACAAATACAACGCGGCGTTAGGAAAATTTTACGTTTATTCATCTATGAACTTTTTATTTTTTCCCCCTCTTCCTATATACTCTCGTCCTCTCTGTTGACTTTGACCCTTGTTTTTTTTCTTTTTCCCTTCGTTGTTGTAATCGCGCGTGCGTACTATACGTATAGATAAATAATATATATATATANTCCGTTGTTGTGTATACTTATCATTATAGATATCGAAAATTTTTGTTCACATGAGCCACTCTTTAATCAAGCCTGCTATCTTCTTTCTTGCTTCAGTCAATTGAGGTAGATCTTTATCAGATGAGGGATAAACATTTGCACAGTGGGCAGCAGGAGATGGACGATGGTCACATTAATGATACAGACAAGAGTGGCAGAGAGTCGCCAAGCAATGTGCCGATTTTAGGATCGATTACCATACATATGCGATTGAACTCACAATTTTGCGACTTTGTTGGTAACGTATGCTTTTTGTTGTTTTTTCATCGCTATATTATTTGAGTGTAATAATGATACTTTACTCCAACAGAGCGTAAATTCATTGACGCACGTACGAATATATTTATAATATTGCAATGGCATTACGTTTTAACTTGTTACAACATGTACTTGTTTTTCACCATACCAATGTTGACCCACGATATTGTTTTTTCGAATTTTAACCACGTTACATTACACACCTTGGTTAATTAATTTTTTTAACTTTTTTTTTTTTCCAAGTCCATTTTGAGTACGAATTTCTATCATTTGTGTGCGCGCACGTATCGCGAAATCAATGGAATGCGCTTCTTTCAAAACTGGACTTGTACTTATCACAAGTGAGCAATGTTCGCTCGTACGGTACACGCTACAATGGGCACCTTGGCCTTTCCTTCATGGAAAGATGAAACAAATGAACAATCAGCCAACGAGAAGAGCTTGGGAGCCCCACAAGGAGAGGCCGACGTTGTCCATTTTAGCGACGAAATTTTTATTTGTTAGCATAAGTAAAGACAAGCATTATGATTTATGTACAATATGGACTCGACGATCGCTGCACAATAAAGATCCAATAATTTAAGTTTTGTTTCCAAGTGCACCGTTTATCATCATCATCTTTTCATTACAATCGTCGTCGATTATTCTTATTACTTTTTATTATTATCATTATTAATTGTAATACTAATATTATTGTCGTGTCATTAAATTGATGACGTTAGTCGTAAGTACACCTATAAATATTATACATAACTTTAGATGAAAAAAGAGGAAGAAGAAAAGAAAAAACGAACCAGGACAAAGACCTGTAATCCGTATGAAAATATGTCTTTACCCATTGTTTGTATGAAAAAGAAAAAAGAAATTAAATTAAGTTTTGTTAAAGCGCTTTTTTTTTTTTATATACGGTAGTGCCATTACAGGCAGCATCATGAACTACACAAAACAATACTTTACGAAACGCATGGTATCCACAATGTATATGATACACACTGTATGTATAATATTAATAAACGTCACAAAGAATAAACGAGCGTTAAAAAAAAAAAAAAAAAAAAAAAAAACTTACGTGCACATACGCCCACACAACCGTACATTGATACATCGTAAAAGCTCCCCAACGGCGCAATATTAAAAAAAAAAAAAAAAAAAAAAAGAAAGAAAAGAGAGAAATTGATTCGTTCTCAAGTCACCACACACCGATAAACCCGTTCCGTTGCCATGGCAAATCAACCATTATCCCTCTCCCCTTCAGAGCAGTGGATAAGTTACCAAAACGTATGATCGTAACGAAATACGCGATGCAGCATCGACAAGTGCACGCGCTCCCATGCACCGATTAGTCGAACTCACCGAGATACAACAATAAACACGAAGCAATGGAGTTGGAGGGATCAGCGGAGCCGTCGGACGCCGAGTGCGTTTCGCGATTGATATCCGACACGAGGCTCAAGATCGAGAGCAGAGTCGCGGAGGCCGTGCAGAGCCTGTTGGTAGATTTCGACGAGGTCGAGGACGCCAGAGACGGAGACGAGGCTTCCCAGGTGGAGGATGATCCCTGCGGCACCACCGTGCCATTGACCAAGTGGGAGATGGTGGAGAGCGCCGAGCGGAAGATCGAGGCCTCGATCGAGAAGATCGAATTGCCGATCGAGGACGAGAGGAGGGCAGAGTTCGAGGGTCTCATCAGCCGACTGAACTCGGGTCTCGAGGAGGAGGAGGGGGAGGGGAGTCCCTACGAGGCTGCTAAGGCTAGGGTGAAGGTCAAGGGAAAGGTGTACAAGTTCAACCCTAAGATGCACGGAGTGAGGTGTGCTTGGTGTGGGGTTTTCCTTAATACCGATCTCTTGAGAGGGAACTATGTGTTTTCAGGATGACCCCGGAGTTTCTCAGAAAGCACTGCAAGGATAACAAACTGTACGACACGCCGTACCTGAACGACGTGCTGTACCTGCACTACAAAGGTGAAGCTTGTACAATGTGTATAGTTGCGGTGGTCGCGTGAATTAATGGGCCTATTGGGCGATCGGCAGGTTTCTCTTTCATCGAGAATCTGGAGGAGTACACTGCCCTCAAGTGTCTCTGGTTGGAGAACAACGGGATCCTCGAGATCGCCAACCTGGAGAACCAGTTGGAGCTCAAGTGCCTCTTTCTGCAGAACAACCTCGTGGAGAGGATCGAGAACCTCGAGCACCTGGCGAAACTCGACAGTCTCAACTTATCCCACAACCTCATCAAAAGGATCGAGAATCTAGGTATAACTACCCTATGACGGCGTTGGGTGTTTTTGTAATTATAAATATATGGTTTCGCCTCGATCGGCCAGATTGCCTGAAAAACCTCAACAGTTTGGACGTGTCGCACAACTACCTGCATACCGTGGAGGACATACAGCACCTCCGCTCGCTGGACAACTTGTCCATCCTGGACCTGTCCTACAACAAGATAGACACGCTCGAGCTGATCGACGTGAGTTTGATACACCGTGCGATAATTTGTTTGTCATTGCTTAGATAATGCTGAGATCTCGTCCTCAGATCGTCGGGGACATGAAGTCGTTGCGAGTGTTGACACTCACGGGCAACCCGATAGTGCGCACGGCCAAGATGTACCGCAACATCTTGACGCTCAGGTGCAAGAACCTCCAGCACTTGGACGACCGGCCGGTGTTTCCTCGGGACCGGGCTTGCGCCGAGGCGTGGTGAATTTCATGTTTTTGTAGCCTGTATGGATGCTCGATTGTTACTAATCCACGTAACGATTGCCGTAGGGAACGTGGAGGCCCGGAGGAGGCACAGGCCGAGAGGCTGCGCTGGATCGAGGCCGAGCAGAAGAAGATCAACGATAGTGTTATGGGTATACCAGCTTATTTATCATGTACCGATGATTTTCGTCGAGTGCTCAATTGCTATGGTTGACGATTTTTGGTTTCAGCTCTGATAAACAGGAAAAATTCATATGCTGAAGCAAAAAGAAACGAAGTGATATTGAACGAGAAAGAAACCGGTGAGAAGCAAATGCAGGTGGGGTACAAACATTTTTCTTTTTTTCCTCTCGCAAATGTACGGTTAGTTGCATAGCGATTGTTTCTCAGGAAACAGATGGTGGTCACATCAGCGATACTTGCAAGAGTGTCAGAGAGGCATCGAACAGTGTGCCGATTTTAGAATCGATAGAAGAAGACACTGTTCAGGAAACGGACAATGGTCACATTACCGATACCGTCAAGAGTGGCAGAGAGTTGACAAGCAATGTGCCGATTGTAGAATCGGTAGGGACAAAGGATACTCAGGAGATGGACGATGGTCACATTAATGATACAGACAAGAGTGGCAGAGAGTCGCCAAGCAATGTGCCGATTTTAGAATCGATAGAAGAAGACACTGTTCAGGAAACGGACAATGGTCACATTACCGATACCGTCAAGAGTGGCAGAGAGTTGACAAGCAATGTGCCGATTGTAGAATCGGTAGGGACAAAGGATACTCAGGAGATGGACGATGGTCACATTAATGATACAGACAAGAGTGGCAGAGAGTCGCCAAGCAATGTGCCGATTTTAGAATCGATAGAAGAAGACACTGTTCAGGAAACGGACAATGGTCACATTACCGATACCGTCAAGAGTGGCAGAGAGTTGACAAGCAATGTGCCGATTGTAGAATCGGTAGGGACAAAGGATACTCAGGAGATGGACGATGGTCACATTAATGATACAGACAAGAGTGGCAGAGAGTCGCCAAGCAATGTGCCGATTTTAGAATCGATAGAAGAAGACACTGTTCAGGAAACGGACAATGGTCACATTACCGATACCGTCAAGAGTGGCAGAGAGTTGACAAGCAATGTGCCGATTGTAGAATCAGTAGGGACAAAGGATACTCAGGAGATGGACGATGGTCACATTAATGATACAGACAAGAGTGGCAGAGAGTCGCCAAGCAATGTGCCGATTTTAGAATCGATAGAAGAAGACACTGTTCAGGAAACGGACAATGGTCACATTACCGATACCGTCAAGAGTGGCAGAGAGTTGACAAGCAATGTGCCGATTGTAGAATCAGTAGGGACAAAGGATACTCAGGAGATGGACGATGGTCACATTAATGATACAGACAAGAGTGGCAGAGAGTCGCCCATAAATGTGCCGATTTTAGGATCGGTAGAAGGAGAGAGTGCTCAAGAGACAGACGATGATCACATCAGTGATATCGGCAAGATCGGCAGTGAGTCCCCAGTGAATGTGCCGATTTCAGAATCGGTAGAAGAAGAAGGTACTCAAGGGAGTCAGAGGGCGGATGATGGTCACATCAGAGATACAGGCATTACAGACAAGAGTGGGAGAGAGTCACCGATGAATGTGCCGATTTCAGAATCGGTAGAAGAAGAAGGTATTCAGAGAATGGATGATGGATCTTACACCAGAGATACAGAAATTGCAGACAACAGTGGGAAAGAGTCACCGATGAATGTGCCGATTTTAGAACCGGTAGAAGCAGATGATGCGAACGGACAAGAAATGGATGACGTGGAAATCGATGGTGTCGAGAGTCAAAGTTTCTTTGAATCTTTTACAGAAGGCACGATGATCGATGACGATTACTACAGAAGCCTCGAGTGCCAAAGTTACGAATTTTTCAACGAGATAATGGAGAAACTGAATAAGGTCAGGATTTTTTATTTGCTCCAAAACTAATGGAGTACTAAGTTTTCTTTTTTTTTTTTTCTTCACGTTTGCCAGGATAAATCAGACGAAAACGTCGGGAGCCCCGAGTTTGTCATCCAAGACGATGGTTCGCAGAAAAACGCGGAAGCCGTTTGCGAAGTAGATTTGATGGGTGATCGAGGAGAGTACTTTCAACCAAGTGACATCGAGACGAGCAACGAGACACCAGCCAACCAAGTGAGGGATCTTATATCTTTAACTGAAGCAATTAACGCATCTGTTGGCAAATATAATCCAAAACACATACCCACTTATACCCGGCCAGGTCGAGTATGAGGTCGTGCCCGACTTGGACGAAGGCGAGGTGGCCTACTCGAGCGAGATCGGCAAGGAGGAAGCCATCAACGACGAGGAATCGTTCGCATCTTCCGACGACGAGGACGACGGCATCCGGATAATCCTGTACCCCGGGCAACTAGAAACGAACGACAAAACATCGCGCGGCATCGGCGAAGGAGACGTCATCGTGGAGGCGGACAACACAACGAAATACGAAAGCCTTGGCACGGACAAGGTGCACAGCACGGAGACGATCACGACCCCCGACTTGGGAGGGGACGAGAAAACCTGCAGTCTCCAGACTCCCAACGTCTCCAGCGCCAACAGCGAGACCGAGGAGGGTAACACGACCGAGCAGACGGAGTCGCTGACCGACGTGAACGAGAAGAACGGCCTTACCAGTCTTACCACCGACGCGACAGGGCTGGAGTGTCCTAAGGATGTTACGGGGCCAGGGGGAGGTGGCGCGAAGTTGTCAAGCGAGTCCGAAAAGGGACGAGCGCCATCGGCGGTGATGGCCAAGATACTGAATAAGGTTTGAGTTGTGGGACTCGCGAGGAACGCGGTTGTATAATATAACATAAGTATAACGTGAGTGACGGTTGTATATTGTCAATCAACAGCTCCAGAAAAAGCCGGTGGACGATTGTGACGAGGCGAGGGACGACAGAGGCCAGGATGGCGGTGCTTACGTGCTCGATCGGCTGGCTGACGTCAGAAAAGGGGTTAATGACTTCTGCAACGATAATCCGGAGTTGATCGAGTGGTCGGAGAGGCTGAAGAAGTCGGAGCAGGTAGTTTTGACGATTCGCAAGAACGCACAGTCCGAGTCAGATTAAACATCCGAGCTTTTATCTGTGGGTGCACGGGCTGTCATCGCATTTATATTAGTGTTTGGTCATGCGTTTGGAGGTTAAGTGTGGCAGTTTTGAAGTATACGTAGAGACGATGTAGCGTCGATGCACCAGGTGCACGGATCGCTTTTAGTCATAAGTTTTTGATGATCGAGTGCTTCACTGGGTATGTTTTTTTTTTTTTATAAAGTTTCTAATTATACACGCTTGAAAATATGTACATGTTTTTCAGTTTACACACGAATCATCATGTACCCATATCTAGTTATATATAAATCTTAAAGTCAGCATACTCTAATATAAAAAAAAAAGTTATATATAAATAATTACGTTGAAATTTTGGATACTGTTATTTTATTCAGTATTTTCTTTAAGATTTGCTCACTAATATTACCAATGCATTCAAACTTTTGACGAATAACGTAATTTTATAAGAATTATCCGTTCATGTAAGTAGATCGGGTTGCAGATGGACAGGCTTGTTGAAATCCAGCGACAGTATAACACATAAAGATGGTTTAAGCCTCAGTCTGTGATTTTATACATTATGCGTAAACTCCTAAATAATAACAATTGTTTAATAAACTGAATTTAATAAACAATGCCAATGACGTCTGCTATTAATCTTACAATGCTAAATGATTCCGAAATAGGCTTCAATTAAACCCTTACAGTTGATTATAACCGTGTGTGGAGGGGGGGGGAGAAGACTATAAACAACAGTCCAGATAAACAAAGTTAAGTAAAATTTATTAAATTCACCCATTGTATGAAAGTGAGAAAACTTTATAAAAACTTATATGCCATTATCAAATATTAAATTTAACAATAATTAAACAATAGCCTCCGTTGTTGTGTATACTTATCATTATAGATATCGAAAATTTTTGTTCACATGAGCCACTCTTTAATCAAGCCTGCTATCTTCTTTCTTGCTTCAGTCAATTGAGGTAGATCTTTATCAGATGAGGGATAAACATTTGCACAGTGGGCAGTACCTACGTAATTGTTATAAAAAAAATAAGTTTATGATCTCAAACTTGACATCAACATTACAAGAATCAAATACCTTTGATGAAGATTGAGGGAGCGTTTGGCAAAGTAGAGTTGATAATTCCAAGAGCATGCCATGGATCAATACTTCCATGTACAAAAACAACGTTTGAAACTACTTCCGGTAGAGTCAAGCCGCCGTATATTAAATTGGTGCGAATTACTCCTGGTTCCAAGGTATGTTCAAATCTGTAAAAAGAAGTTTGTTTAATCATTTATTTGGTTAGTTAACTTATAGCCGAGAAATTTGAGGATACCTACCTGGGTCCAAAAACTTTGGTACATTGTTTGATGAAGAATTCAACAGGAAAACTTTGGCTGAACAATTTCGGTCGTGCAGTCGAGGTTTGGTAAAACCCGAACTCCGTGCACGTTTGATACATCCATTGACGACCTAATAATTTTATTTTTCCACTTAAATTTATCATCAAAATTTTTCGTATGAAAATTTACCTCCAGCTTCTTTCTCTTGCTCAGACCATGTTAAGTTTCTCAACTCATCGACCATTTTATTGAATTTATAATCCAGACACTTGTCCTTGTTCTTCTCAAGCAGCATACTAATTACTTTGGCAAGCCTTTGGAGGGGAATCCCTTTACTTTGATCAACCATTACATCACAAACGTCATCTATGCTTATTGAACTTCCGTTGCGATTGTCCTTATTATATTGAACAACGTCGGCAATGTACTCGGCAACAGTTTCATACAAGTTGGCAATGTCATCTTGGGACGTATGTCCCTGATCAATTGGATCACAGAAGCTAAAATAAGAAATCATTTTTTTTTAAATCGTCGAAATGACACTTACAAAGGCATTATGTTTTATAAATGCAAACTGTTGCATTACTGAAAAAGTTTTTCCAGTTCCTGCTGACCATTGCGATGTTTCAAAAACAAATCAACTTGGCTAGTCGCGTTTGCAATGGCATCGACACAAGCTTGAGAATGTGTCTTTAGAGATTCTTCAACCACAATCATGTACTCTGCAAGATGTTATGAATCATTTGATACCTTTTGTTTTTGGTTTAACAAACACTAATAGCCGAGTAAGTGCGTGAGTATATAAAAAAAGTGAGTCGGTAAACCTTGGAAGTCAATTTTAGCGAGCAGAGGACCACTAGAAGATACTGCACCATGGACGAGATGAGGGTACTTGTAACGCATCCAAGCAGCCAATGAGCCGGGATAAGAGCCCCCAAAGACGATCCACTTGTTGTTAGTTAATTTGTGTTCACCCTTCATACCATTGATGAAGTAGGCCAAGTCGCCAAGTGCTTGTTGGGAAGTCAACCATTTCATGTTCTTCACACCCAGGTCACTGTCAATTAAATGCCATATAAAATTTTCATCCGAGATTATTAGAAGGTGCAAAACGGTATACTCACGACACCGGATGGCTCATGCCATAGTATCTGTGCTCCAGCAAGAAGCACATGGCTCCAAAGTCCCTGGCATACTCAATCATTGCGCCTTCCAGCATCCATTTTCCACTGGCTGGTCCCTCACCTCCAATCATCAAAAAGATGGGTCCACCATCCTTGTAGTAATCAGAATTCATAAAGTATCTCTGCAACAGAGCATCAATTGAAATGAACCACCGTAGGAACAATCAGCAAACTGTACAGTGTATGATATGTTACTGTTATAGATTTGACAACTTGCCTGCTTCCAAGTGCGTCCTTCCACGACGTCATCGTGGTCCAAATATTGCGTGAACCACTGTTCTTTCGGTGGATCACGGAGCTTGGACAAGTTAGGCTCTCCAATGTCGCCATAATTGTTTCTTCCTTTCTTAAAACTGCGCCATGCACCACTAGAATGCAAATTTGCCACAAGAAGAAGCACAAACGGCAGTAGGGACAGCTTCATGATTGAGCTCTCAATAACGTCTGAGAGTCAATGCTTATTGAACCGATATTGAACGCAGTTGACCTATGCGTGTCGTGGAATCTGTTGATAAAAGTGTGTTATTAAATGAATACAGATTGTATATGTATACTCGAAGGCTTGAGAGAGAGCTTATTGTTAAAGAGTTCTACTGCGATTACTCGTAATCAATAGAAATTTATCTGAATTTTCTGGATGAAAAATAACTAAAAGACTCGCAACAAAGCGTTTGTCGACGACAATTGTTTTCATACGATTTATGCGATCGGTACAAAGGAAAAAAAATGTCTACATTGCACAATGATGTGTTGAAAACGTACGAGACTAATTTACAAACGTGACTGAAAAACAGGACAGAAAAAATCATAGAGGCAAATATTAAAACCCGGAAAACCAGCAGTTATGTACATTTACTTACTTGTACGTATGACAACCGATTTTTCTTTGCTGTAACAAAGTTATATTCCCGGAAGACTCCCGAGCATTAACCTCAGCCGAGGTATTGGCTCTCGAAATGTTAACAGCAGATCGTCCTAAACTATAACTTGTATTTCCTAGTGGTATTACTACTAGATTACTTTTGAGGCACGAATATCTATCCTAATTGTACGTCTATATATTATTTATATTTATATTCCCCTGAAAAAGGGGGGACCCCCGCACGATTCGAACCGTTCGATGCACTAAAGTGTATAGATATACACTTGGATTATAGGGCACGTATATGAGGAATCCACAAAAAAAATTTCGAATTGTCGCCTGTTTGAAGAAAAAAATTTTTTTTTTTTTTTTTTTAGACAAACCTCTGAAGTGGGGCTTATTTTGCTCGAAATGGGGAAAAATCGTAATCACTGCGGTTTCAGTCGAGGTGACAAGGTTTTCCTTAATTTATGTGAAAAATTACACAAGATATAGTAATTTCATTAAAAATCGAAAAAAGAGCCACCTCAACTAAAACCCGTGTTCACGATTTTTTCTACACAGTATATGCCTCTAAGAGAAAAATAAGTCCCATTTTGGAGGTGTGCTTAATAAAAAAAAATTTTTTTTTTAAATCAAAAATAAGTAAAAACGCGACATTTTTCCTGGATTTACTCATGTACGTGTATATATACGCAGCAACAGCTGCTGATGCTGCAGCTGATGAGCGTCAGGAGCAATAGGGGGAGAGAGAAAAAAACAAGCCTTTTCGGAGCAAGGGAATGCGCTGTGCCAGGGCGATGTATCAAGTATAATGTGTATATATACATTGGACGGCAGATGCGAGGCGAAAATCTGTACGATAAAGTATTTTGCAATCGAACGGCCGGTTCTTTTTTTTTTTTTTTTTGGGGGCAGACCCTCGATTGCGATGTTTCATTTGTCTGATTATTATTGACCGGATTGTACACGTACGACAAGAGACGAAGAGCTGGTTTTGCTTGTAAATAAACAAAAAAATTAGGCGCAGTTGGGAATTGTTATATTTGGTAATTAGGACTAGGTTTACATGAAATGTATACATTTTGCTAAGACAAAGTACAAAAATATCAAGTGATAAACGCTCTGTAACAGTCATGAACATCTTTATTCGTAGAATAAAATTTTGCATTGAAAATCGAAAGAAAAAAAAAAGTTTATGTGGATTTTACTAACAGTACAATTTACGTAAGAGAAAAAGCATAACAGTTTATATGAACTAAAAGTATTGGATGCTATGAAATGAATTTTTCCCAAATCGCAAATTTTTATTTTTTTTTATTTTTAACCACTTTTCCGAATACGATTATCGTAGAGCATTGATATGCACTACATCTTTTAGATCAACGGCTTAAAAATAAAAGGTAGTAAAAAAAAAAATTACGTTAGTTACTTGAGATATTTTTCTCAATTTTTTTACTTCAATAATAACAGGTAAGGACGTGAAAATTTGAAAAATTTATAAAACACTTTTTACCTATACAGTAATCAATAAATGTTCAATCAGTCACGCTTTAAGCTCGTGCCCAATAATCTTGTTCTCTGCTGCCTACACAAAATTACAATCAGGTATACTTTCAATAACAAAATCAATAGAGCAGCAGACACTTTTCGTTTAATTGTAATAAAAAAAAAAAAAAAGTAAAATGTTTCACCTTTACTTATAATATTTCTAGAAGCACACCCTGCCCACACGTGCTCTATACGCAAGCACCATCCAAACTAAAAAGCTCCAAAACCCCGAGCATTCGAGCTACGAAACTCGTTAAAATTATGTTGAAACTCCAAGGCCCCTCGAATAACCTAATATCCCGCAAACGTCCTCGAAAACAATAAAAAAAAATTTTTTTAAATCAAATACAAAATCTCAATCCTCTCTATGGATGGGGAGAGTGGCAAAAATTGCCCCAAAAGTTGCAGAGTTTCATCACCTGCGCCGCGTGCTCCATACAAGTTTGAAAAACTCGACTCGCCCCCACCCCTTTGAAATTAAGGGCGGAAATGAAGATATTAAAGCGCGCCCGGGTCCATTTATCACATCCTCGGGTGCGCGAAAAATGTTTGTGCGCAACGCAACTGTGTGTTGATGCCCCTGTACCAGGTGTATATATGTATATAGCTGGAGAACCGCTGACCTGCTGCCGCTCGTGCGAGGCTCGTGCCGAGAGTTGAAACCCCCAAAAATAAAAAGAGAAGGAGGAGGAGGATGACGGAAAATAAGAAGATGTAGGTACGAATAAAGAACGAGAAAAAAAAAATGGGGAGGTAGGGTGGGTTCCTGCAGGTGCGTCGGCAGCGGCTGTACGGTGCCCCGAGGATTTCCTTGGTCGCGTGGCAGGCGCACAGCCTCGTATTTTTTATTCTTTTTTTTTTTTTTTTTTTCAAGAGGGACCACCGGTTCGCAATACGCCGCGCGTGCAAAGATGTTTCGTCCCTTTGGCCTCGAAAACTTGGGGAGAGAGAGACAACAGCACGCTTCCTTTTTTTTTTTTTTTTTTTTTTTTTTTTTTTTAATACATACTGCGACTATGCGTTATTGTATACACGCAGGGTGCGCAGATGCTGCCTATCTCCCTCCCTGCCTACAATTCACCTATACCAATATACCCGTATCAAGCGTACCTTTCACAGAAAAAAACGCGATTCACCACCGCGAGTATATCGTTAGTACACTGCAACTTTGTTATAACATTTAACACCCAAAATACACGTAGGTGTACCTACACCTATGACATGTGTGCGGTACACGATCGAGTTTAGCCGAACGTGCTCCCGCTTTGCTCACTGGCTTACTTAGTCGATCCCATATTCCATAGACGTTTGCCAATATGCAGGTATATATTATGTACACTTACCTACACGTGCGATGTACAAAAGAGAGGAGCAATGTATATACATGTGTAGGGCATCGCGAGTTAGTTCCTTGCCAAAAATTAATCAAACTTGTTGACTCGTGATATTACGGGGAGCGTGTGTGATTTGGAAGGCTCCTGAGATTCCGCTCCGTTATCGCTGAAAGGTTGTTTTTTTTTTTTTTTTTTTTTTTTTTTTTTTACACTTGGCAGACTCCCTGCAATGCTCTTTTGCCCGTCTCTATACCTACGTACGGCCCGCGGGTGTACATGTGCTCTCTTTTATTTTTTAGGCCTCCGCAGTCGGGGCTGTATACATACGCCTACACATGCTCGGGGCTCCGTGACCGGAAGGAATTAGGTTCTTTTCTTTCCGTCTGCACCCCCCCCGTCGATCGATGCTTTCGTTAATTTCGCGCTTTTCCCCTCTACCCTTCAACCCTCTCTCTTTTGCTTTCGTTTGATGAAATGTTTTTTTTCTTTTTTTTTTTTCTTTTTTTTCCATGAAATCACGTTCACGTACCCTTACGTACTTTTAATTAACGCGCACCAACGTATATTATTTTACGTGTATGCGCCGAAATCGCGAGTTAAAACACAATACGTCGCGGTAAAAATTAATTTGACGGAAGGGAAACTTTGTGCATTTCATCGCGCGCGATCTATTTTCTATTCTTTTTTAGCTTTATCATGTCGTGCATGAAAAAAAAAAAAAAAAAAAAAACTCGCTTGATATCCTCGAAATTCACAGCCTCGTGCACACGTTACGTGGATATCCAAGTACATGTATACACATATATATATATATATGTACACAGCAGAGGGTCGTTATTATCAACGAGCGTGCATTGGTGTATGTAGGGGGTATTGTACATTGTGCACGCGGCAAACGTCAATATAGAGGGCCATCCGTCTATTATTGATGCGATTGCACTTGTGACGTGCAGCATTCGCGAAGCATCAATAAGAGGAGACCCCCATTGTACCCCACCTCATAATATAATACTCTGCTTTCGTGCTTTGTATACGAGGAAATTTTTCATCCGAGTCAGTAAGTATATGTACTTTTACAGGGTCAGTGGTGATGTACAGTTGTAGATGTGTTTATTTTACGTAACGATAAGAGAGGCGAAAACGCATACTGCGCTTGTATTACGAAAATCGTGAAATCAAAGTCCATTGCACGGGTTATATTCTGTAAGGTATATATATACGTACAAGCCCTCCAGCGACTGTATAAGGGCGAACGTCACGGCCGGAGACGTACCAATTAATTTTACCAGAGAGAGAGTTTCGAGGGTCACTGTGGTACGTTGTTATACACAGGTATTCTCGCTCGTTGAAGTACTTTTGTACCATAAGTGCAAAATAATTTCCCCGTTGAATCGATGCTTGTTGGAAGTTCGCTGGTGCCATAGCTTTGATTAGTTTTTAAGACTATATATATTATATGCACGAATGACATTTAAAACAGGTATGTGTGTAATCACTTTTGATTGTAGCTCGAACGAATCATACTCGTACGTCTTTAATCGCATGGCGAAGGTAACAAAGTAAGTAAATGGACTCACGTCAACTGCAGCGCGGATAACAATATCCGCAATTACGTATAAGGTATACATCAATGGGTAGAGCCTCGACATCGAGCTGTTGTATATACATATATATATACTGGTAAACATAGCGCATATATATACATAAGAACAATAGCGCATCCTTGAACCAATGATTCCGTATCGCGTTACGCGAGCACGGCTTGGGTATAAACAACGATCGGCTGTATTGCATCCCTCGAACTCGCCTCGCCTCGCCCCATCCCCGATTGTTCGACGTATTATATATTATGCACAGAAAAATAATTTATTTTTCTTTCCGTTGCATCGACGTATCTCGGAGCGACATCGATACGCGAATCAAACGACCAAATCGGCGAGTCTTCTTTCGCTTCGGTTCCTCGTACAAACGAGCGACAACGTCAACGAAGTGTATATATACATATACAATAAATCGCGCAGAAAGAAATGAAGGAAAAAAAAAATATATACCCTCGCCAGCAGCTGCCACGCGAAGAGATTCGAGCTGGAAAAAAAGAAAAAAATCATGAGCTTCGCGCGCTGCAGTTTCATGTGTATAATGTACAACCGAGGGTGGAGCGTGCACGATCCTCCCTTCGAAATCGCGGGCGCACGCGTCCCACCTTATAAAAATAATATATATATATACTCGCTCTCTGAAGACCTCGTTAAGAACCCTGTTATACACATACCTTTTCCACCCTCCCGTGCGCCACATACACGCTCTATAT
>NW_019379754.1:414219-426721 GCF_000648655.2 Copidosoma floridanum | reverse complement strand
TATATATATATGTATTTTTTTGTTCTAATGAAATTTTAAGAACGTCGTCGTTCGAGGGATTTCCTTGCCGGGCATCGTGTGTAATATCGCGGGTAAAGCACTGCGCAGCGACCCTCGTGCAATTGAGACGCGCGAGGGCAACGAATCTCTCTCCCTTCCATCAGGAGAAAAAAAAGAAAAGAAAATATTACCGTCTTCCACGCGCGGCACACGTCGCGTCTCTCTTTTTTTTTTTTCATGCGCTTTCGAGACACCGATCGGGTATACGTATATATACATATACTATACATTGCACATATACATGTATGCGGGCAAAAGGGGCGCCCAAGACGTATGGACGCGGAACACCTGCTCTCTCGGGTGGCGCGCGCCCGTGCATTCAACAGTCACGACCAACCCTATATTGCTCATGTATACATATATATATATAAGAACGAGAAAAAAAAAATGGGGAGGTAGGGTGGGTTCCTGCAGGTGCGTCGGCAGCGGCTGTACGGTGCCCCGAGGATTTCCTTGGTCGCGTGNCCTACAAACCGAACACTTGGGGCGCTACGGAACTTTTTATAATACCGATCGGCGCGTTCGGATTCATACCCAAAGTTCGTCGGGTGCATATACGTACACCATATATATATACCCACGTGTATATATGTTATACCGACAAAAGTGGAGGAGAGAAGGCGAGCGTCGGTGCAGCTGTCGCCTCGCGCGCGCGCGCACGCCTCCCCGTATCCTGTATACACGTATACCGCGCGTGTATATAAAAAGCCCTTCTCCGGAGCCAACGAGCCTCCAGTTGCGACCACGAGCCGCTTCGATCAACGTTGATCTCAGTTTGCGCGTACCCTCTAACCTGCATACGTATATGCTTTGATATGACGAAAAGAGCGCGCTTATCTGATCCTGCTGTGTAGCCCGGCTCGTATATAAGCATCATCGTGATTTATATATATATATTCTGTATCCATATTTATAACGATACTTGGAGGCGCGATAGTGGGGTAGAGTCCGAGAGATCGGTAAAGGAACGTGGGTGATCATGGGGCCGAGAGTGTGCCGGCTGGTCGCGCTAGTGGCTGTGGTGTCGAGTTTCCTCGTCGGTGGAAGCTTTGGTGATCAGGAGGAGCTCGCCAACACCGTCAAGTTTCTCCAGGAGCAGGTGAGCGCGCTTCTCGAGCACCGGCAGGAGGACTACAACGCCCTCGAGGAGAGCCTCAAGAGATCGGTAGAGAAGAACACCGAACTCGTCGTCCTCAAGAACGAGATCAAGCAGCTCCGGTGAGTCTTTTACGTGCCTTTTTGTTTATGTATGTGTTTTGTTCGCGAATGCTTGCACATTTATTTTTTTTTTTTTTCCGGTGGTATCGGTACCACGGAATCGGGGTAGAAGCTCTCGATATCTTATGTCTACAAGTATGCATCAACTGGGTGTATACGTATAATAAAACGTCAGAGAGCGAGAGCGGGTGGTTGGGGGAGAGGTTGAAAAAGCACACTCGAGTGCCGATCTGTTTGCTCCGAATTGATTTTCCGCTTTCTTTGCCAACCGCCGCACTTTTCGATGTTATCGTTTTTTTCCCTCGTCCAGCATATCGTGGATTGATCCTATTTTTTTTTTTTGGTTTTTTAATTACCCCGTGCGGCTTTAAAAGTCCACTGTGCACTCGATGAGCAGCGCGAAGTACACACATACAACGGCCCGTGTTTTTTCATCGCCGCACTTGAGCAAAAACCTTTTATCCCGTGGGTAAACACCGAGAGCATACCAATGTATATATGTACGCATCCGGAAGAGGTGGAAAAATCCCCCGTACCGATCCGTGTCCGCGGAAAAAAAGGGTAATCCTTCGAACACCCTTAAAACCAAATCTCGCTCGGCAAACGAAATCTCTCGAGTCAACATCCATCGCCCATCATATACTTATGTATAATACATTTGTGCGCTCTTTGAAAAAATAAATATCCGTCCCATCAGAAGTAGGTGTGTACTCGCGCGCAAGAGGGAGAGAGAATGAAAACGTTTATCCTCCGGAAAATTGCTTTTGTAAAAGAAAAAAAAAAAAAGAAAGGCAAAGAGCCTTTAAAAACATCCGCCCTGCTTTCGATCGGGTACTCCCCGGCAAATCGCAGTTTATTTCCACTACACCAACGCGAGCGGTCTTATTAAAAAAAAGGAGGGAGACTTTGCGCTCGACACCAGGTGTAAAGCTCCATTCGGTATATATGTATAATGTGGTACGCAGCTTTCTCAAAAACAAATGTACAGGGACCCCTTCGTTCACTCCCGCACACTCTTCATTTTCATTAGAGGCACGTCCGCATATACGTACACTGAAGTATATATATACATGTGTGCATGATATATGTGCCTAACACAGTCGACAGGCAGAGACAGGCACGGGGTGCAAAAAGAAAGAAAGGGATGAGAAACGGCTGCTGCGCGCTCGTATAATTTGAATAATCGGCGCTCGCCCGCCACGCGCCCTACTTGTATATATATATATGTATTGCACCCAAATAACACATGTATAGCTCGAGGGTCCGAAAACAAAGGGGATAATATACGTCGCTTTATACCTATACATATACATTGTAACGCAACCCACATGGTCCAGCTGATGAAAGTTATTCCATCACATAAGTACGTGTGTATATCTGTGTATACAACGCGAGCAGATGCTGCCACCCCATACAATAAGTAAGTGGTGTGTTGAAGAGAATACTTACGGTTTGATACCACAGCTCGGCAACGACAACAGCCGCCACTGGTGCCGGAAACACCGTAGCTTTCGTTGAATTGTAATACTTACCTACGAACGCGTGTATAGGATGTATATACAATACACCCTTGCATCATGTACATATACATATACGCTCCGGTGGTTTTGCATTGTGGTATATACTATACATGCACTTGTGGTGCAGGTATAGGTAAGGTACACGGCGAGACAACAGCTGGTGCGGATCGGTTTCGGGGCCGTTTTGCAACTCTCTCTCTCGCTGTACCATCACGCACGCGTCCTTCGCCCTCTTGTGTTACACATTATTATACACCCGCGCAAACACGCCAGCTTATTTTAATATGTACACGTACACTCGAGCTCGTGTTATATTATATACCGATAGTTCTTTTTTTTTTTTTTGTTTTGTTTTTTTTTTCACTCAACTTCATTGTTTGCTGGCTGCGCCAATGCATATACATGTATGCACAACATAGGGTGCACGGACGGCGGGAATGAGAATATCCCGAGTTTTTCCACGGCGCCGGTTGGCTGCAACTTTTGGCTAACGAGCCCCATTACAACCGGCCTACAAACCGAACACTTGGGGCGCTACGGAACTTTTTATAATACCGATCGGCGCGTTCGGATTCATACCCAAAGTTCGTCGGGTGCATATACGTACACCTACTTCGTTTAATTTCCAAACTCGCTCGATTTTACGAGACTAAGAATCCAGAGCCTACCTCCCCATCCCCCTTTTGGCGCGATTATTCATAGTTATTTCGAAGAAACCGATTATTATAACTTTTTCGGCCGTCCAAACTACCTTCGATCGTCGATCCTGAGGGTTTCACCTATCATTCAACTGTACAGCATCGGTCCGAACTAATGGAAATTTCATCCATCGAGCGAAGCGTGTAAACATCCCCCTGCAGCCATAAGTTGTCGAAAAATTCGAGCCGATGTATGGGTCATAAAATTCATGCGATGCACCTTGAGGTGCTTCATTCAAATCATCATCATCATCACCGCCACTGGGCACACGTATTTTACATGTAGGTGTTTATACACAGCACCGCCATATATTACATATGTATTGTATGACACGACGCCCTACAGTTACGATATCTCACATTATCGGTATATAATGTACGTATACTCATAAAGTGTAAGACGAGACGAAAGAATTTGACGCGCCTCTTGTAGTCCTCGGGTTAGTCACTTCACTGAGCAACGGTTATTTCTCAGCTGTACGTGTATATATAAGTTACCCTCTTGTGCGTTGTATCTACCTACCTACCCCCATATGTATATATAGACACGTGTAGGCGCTGCAAATTACATACTTTCGGTAATTTTATACCTCCCTCGCGCACACGTATATATATATGTATATAATATACTGACAACCCTCGACAACGTCGACGACGTATACACAAGTAGCACCAGAACAAGGAGACAGGTTAATTCGCGATGACATCGACCTCCCATCCCCCGGCTCTTGCTTCATCCCCTATGTGCTTATACCGAGCGAGGCTTGCGATACAAATATAGGGTTGCTAATATTATATCATCATCGTCGTTGTCGTACGTGATTTCGCGACTGTTTTCCTTTGCTCGCATACAACGTACATACATTTATACACTTTTCTTTTTTTTTTTTTTTTTTTTTTTTGATACGTACATCAACCATCTCGAGCCGTGCACGGTATCAATTAAATCCTTGCGGTTACGATAAAACGAAACGCCGTTCGCCCCTTGCCAAGTGCACATTATATAAGGACCTCGTGTGTCATGTGGCCGTTCATATGGCACGATCCGGGGTACCATGGATTTTACCACTTGTGCGAGGCCGAAAATTCGCGTAATTTTCAACCCCCCACGCGCTTTTCCTTTGTCGCTCTCGCTTCGGGTATTGTGTCGGGGTGTACAAAAAAATCTTTCCCCCCCCCCTCAAACGAAAAAAAAGAATTCCAATCGGTTGGTGTATTTTTAATCGACCGGCTGACCTGGTGGGCTTTATTGTTTCCAAAAATTTACCATTACGTATACGTGTATACATGTCAAAGGTCGAAGTTTTACCAAGTGCTGCTTGACGATTGGCTTTATTTTGTAATATCTTGTTGAAAATCGGTGCACGCGAGCACAATAATCACCGATCCATCACCAGCTCGTTCGGTGTACAATAAGACTTACCGTGACGATACCACACAAAAGTATGGATGTAAGTTTCAAAAAAAAAAAAAAAAAAAAAAAAAAAGAAAATGGCATGGCAAAGGCTCGTATAAAACACATTATTCCCCCCGGGCGACTTTTGTTATCCATGTATACCTATACAGGTACGCGCGCCGCTCTCTCAATAACCACTCGATCCATTGCACGGGGGAGGCGAGCGCACACCCCCGTACCTACATATACTCGTGTACACGTAAAACCGCACTATCCTTCTTTTCCCTGTCACATGTGTACATACCTATACCCTAGCGTCTTCTCTCTTGCGGCCTCGCGCACATTAAACTATCAAAGGCGATGTCTGTCAACGTTCCACTCGCACGGCAAACTCTGTATACGTGTACACGTAGATGATACATATAGGCGTATATAGAACGAGTGGAGCGCGAAAAATCAAGGAAATTACGCTTTGCACGGGGAAGTTGTATCGATCGAGTGCGCTACTATACCTGCGCCTCCCTGTCTCTGTGAAGTGCAGGTACTGGATCGGAATAGGGGGATAACAACAATGGGGGGAGGAAAAAAAAAGTATATATATATATATATATATACGCGTCGGTGGTACGCTCGACGGACCGCGACTGACCTATTACACGTATATACGTACAAACGGAGGGTCGGGAGCCCTTCCGAGAGAGGAAGTCGGTCGGGCCGGATACGCGTCCCACCGGAGTGGGTTTTTTTGTTCGTTTGTCGAGGCCTTGTTATTATAATGATTTGTATACTCGATCGAGATGATGCAGTTGCGCACTTGAGGTCGAGAGTATGAAAATATCGTTTCCGCTCCGACTGATGAAAATTCGTTGAAAGAGAGGGACTCATTCGCGCGAACCAAAGTACCGGGAGGAGCCCACTCCATATGTCCCGACGGTCGGTCTTTCCTTTTTGAAATTAGAAAAAAAAAAAAGTAGACACGCGTCCACTTGAAGGTATAGCGATACATCTTCAAATATATTCCACATTCCGCTACTCCCCCCCCCCCCCAAAGTACCTGCTCATTCCGCTAAAATGTTCGAGCGTTAATTGGCTCTTCTAAAACCCTTTGCTTTTCTTCCTCGTCTTCCCTTGGCTCTGTGTGTGCACCCATATACGCGTGCTCACCCCCCCCCCCCATTCATTCCCAACAACTCTCCTACGCGAAAGGAGAACTAATTACCTGATTAAATTTCCCAGGATTGGTCCATTTATAATATGTTACGGGAATTTTAACGTGTTTATTAACACCCGTATTTTTACATCGTATCGCTATCAGATATATTAATATACATACCTCGTGCGTTTTGTAAAAATTAAGTGCAACTTTGTTTGAAATAGTTTGTACCGAAACATTTTCACCCGAGGAATAAAAGCTTTTCAATTAACATAGTTTTGCCGTAAGTGCTCGCAAATACACGATTTTTTGTACGTATATACATTCAAAGAAAAATGCAGAAAGTAATGTTTTTACCAGCCCTTTGCTTTTATTATGGTGTATACATGAAATACCGTACCGATTATATTTGTTTGTTTGCTTTGATGAAATTTTTATTACCGTTCAAGCGAGAAAGAGTAAAGAACATTGAAAACCAGGTTGTTTTTTTTTCTTTTTTTTTCGATACGATAAAAATGTAAAAGCCAAAGTAAACAACATGAAAAATCCTTTCATCCGCACCGAAAGGATTTAATCTAAATTGCGAAAAAGGAAATAACACACTGCACGCGCGTGCACGATAATATCCAGAGGGAAATGGAAGGGGAACAAAAGAGAGAAAAAAAAAAAAAAAAATCTGAGGGTCCGCGGGATTATGAAATAAACGAACGATAACGCAAGGAGATTACTCGACAAAAAGCTGTTCCCCCGCGTGTANTGAACTAAAGTGAAAAGCTGACGTATTTTTGCAAAACTTTGAGCTCATTTATTGCTATTGTTATTAAATTTCTTAAGATGAAAACTATACTAAAACCATCTAGGAAGTATCATGAATCAGTGTGCAAAATTTCAACAAAATCGGTCGAGTAGTTTTCGCGGTTAGCGATTACAACGGTTTTAGCGCTTCTGCTTTATAAATTAGTAAGATTTACTAATAACACGAGCGAGTGTTACAAAAGGTCCTTGTTTAATTTTATAATTATTTGAAATATTAAGTTGCGGACATCACAACCCTATAGAATATGGGGTACGCTTTCGACACTACATTTTCATGTAACAGCAAAAAAGTAAGTGTTTTAATGTATATAATTATCTTTGTGTTATTAAGGCTTGTTCATTAAAAATAATAATAAATTTGTTGCAGGAAAGAGATATCGAGCCTGAGAGCGAGTGGGGGTTCGTCGGCGAGTCCTGTGAGCGGTCCCCTCGTGGCTGGGCCCGCGACGAACAACGAGGCGAAGAACGACCGGCTGCGACTGCGGTGGCTGGGCTCGGCGGTGGCCGAGTTGCAGGCCGAGTTGGCCGAGCTCCTGCGGACGCGGAACATGAGCGAGGAGTTGGCCGAGCGCTCGAGGCTGCGCTCGGAGATCGAGTTGCTGAGGTCGGACGTGGCGGGGGTCGGCCGGGGGGTGCGGGACCTCGGGGCCAGGCTGGACGAGTTGGAGTCCAGTCTAGGTGCCGTTGGCTCCGACTTGGCCGCCAGCAAGCAGAGGACCAGCCAGTTGTCCGTGGCGTTCGCCGACGCGACCAGCCAGGTGATTTTGTTTTTTCCTTGGTTTTTCGGGGATGCCGATTTTTAACGAATTTTCTTGCTCGTTACGCCCCTCGAGAGGCAATGTTGCGGCTGTCGTGGGGCTAACGAAATAAGTTGAAATTGAAAAGAACTGCTCATTGATGAAAAAATCATAAAAGTGCGCTTTTCATCGTTTGCGGATAATAATTGACAAAAGTAGGAGTCACCTAAAACTACACGTTGTGTACACCCGCTTTTATCAATACATGAGGAGTGCTGCATACATTTATTTTGTACAAATTGAAACATATTTTTAAATTAATTCTCATAAATAATTTGCTAATAATTTTTATCAACAATTGAGTTTAACAACTCATAATGTTTGAATTTGACGTGTATAAGTAGAGTCAGACGAGAATGGTAAGACGAGCCATTGACGAGTAACCTAATACATCCTGATTTTTATTTAAAAATCTGTTAATTTTAATGAGCAAGAACTTAATCAATTTAATTTAATTCTGTGCAAATTAAATGAGAGAAAAACGTATTTAAAAAAAAATATATATATCCCCCCGGGCGACTTTTGTTATCCATGTATACCTATACAGGTACGCGCGCCGCTCTCTCAATAACCACTCGATCCATTGCACGGGGGAGGCGAGCGCACACCCCCGTACCTACATATACTCGTGTACACGTAAAACCGCACTATCCTTCTTTTCCCTGTCACATGTGTACATACCTATACCCTAGCGTCTTCTCTCTTGCGGCCTCGCGCACATTAAACTATCAAAGGCGATGTCTGTCAACGTTCCACTCGCACGGCAAACTCTGTATACGTGTACACGTAGATGATACATATAGGCGTATATAGAACGAGTGGAGCGCGAAAAATCAAGGAAATTACGCTTTGCACGGGGAAGTTGTATCGATCGAGTGCGCTACTATACCTGCGCCTCCCTGTCTCTGTGAAGTGCAGGTACTGGATCGGAATAGGGGGATAACAACAATGGGGGGAGGAAAAAAAAAGTATATATATATATATATATATACGCGTCGGTGGTACGCTCGACGGACCGCGACTGACCTATTACACGTATATACGTACAAACGGAGGGTCGGGAGCCCTTCCGAGAGAGGAAGTCGGTCGGGCCGGATACGCGTCCCACCGGAGTGGGTTTTTTTGTTCGTTTGTCGAGGCCTTGTTATTATAATGATTTGTATACTCGATCGAGATGATGCAGTTGCGCACTTGAGGTCGAGAGTATGAAAATATCGTTTCCGCTCCGACTGATGAAAATTCGTTGAAAGAGAGGGACTCATTCGCGCGAACCAAAGTACCGGGAGGAGCCCACTCCATATGTCCCGACGGTCGGTCTTTCCTTTTTGAAATTAGAAAAAAAAAAAAGTAGACACGCGTCCACTTGAAGGTATAGCGATACATCTTCAAATATATTCCACATTCCGCTACTCCCCCCCCCCCCCAAAGTACCTGCTCATTCCGCTAAAATGTTCGAGCGTTAATTGGCTCTTCTAAAACCCTTTGCTTTTCTTCCTCGTCTTCCCTTGGCTCTGTGTGTGCACCCATATACGCGTGCTCACCCCCCCCCCCCATTCATTCCCAACAACTCTCCTACGCGAAAGGAGAACTAATTACCTGATTAAATTTCCCAGGATTGGTCCATTTATAATATGTTACGGGAATTTTAACGTGTTTATTAACACCCGTATTTTTACATCGTATCGCTATCAGATATATTAATATACATACCTCGTGCGTTTTGTAAAAATTAAGTGCAACTTTGTTTGAAATAGTTTGTACCGAAACATTTTCACCCGAGGAATAAAAGCTTTTCAATTAACATAGTTTTGCCGTAAGTGCTCGCAAATACACGATTTTTTGTACGTATATACATTCAAAGAAAAATGCAGAAAGTAATGTTTTTACCAGCCCTTTGCTTTTATTATGGTGTATACATGAAATACCGTACCGATTATATTTGTTTGTTTGCTTTGATGAAATTTTTATTACCGTTCAAGCGAGAAAGAGTAAAGAACATTGAAAACCAGGTTGTTTTTTTTTCTTTTTTTTTCGATACGATAAAAATGTAAAAGCCAAAGTAAACAACATGAAAAATCCTTTCATCCGCACCGAAAGGATTTAATCTAAATTGCGAAAAAGGAAATAACACACTGCACGCGCGTGCACGATAATATCCAGAGGGAAATGGAAGGGGAACAAAAGAGAGAAAAAAAAAAAAAAAAAAAAATCTGAGGGTCCGCGGGATTATGAAATAAACGAACGATAACGCAAGGAGATTACTCGACAAAAAGCTGTTCCCCCGCGTGTACATGCAATACGCGGAACTGAAATCGTATGGGCTCGAATCGATTCGCTATGAATGTTTCTTTCCCCTTTTTATNACTCGTATTTTTCCCCCTTCCAATCATCGGAAGCGCACTTTGGAAAAATATATAAAATTTCGCGGAGAAAAGAAAAGAACAACACTCTTGGACAGTGGAGCGGTGTATGATTAAAAAAAAAAAAAAAAACCTTCCCAGGCATGTCATGCATATAGAGTCTCGATTAAAATGCATACTCCCATCAGATTGGGCTCGGCAATGTTAATGGCTCGGTGGATTATTCAATCGTAGACGAGCCAAGTGCGTTTGAATGATTTATCAGTCGCGGCAAAAGATGTTTGGATAATTCAAGCCCGAGAGGAGGAGGAGGTGGGCCTCTATATGCCGTGGGTAAACGCAACGATCAGTGCTCCCTCGGTTGGTGCAGTAATACACACACACCGTGTTAAATTTATAATCGCGTTTTATACCCTCATACGGTAGCCGTTTTTGCGCTTTAATTATTAATCACGTGATGCTCCTATTTGTATAGCCATTTATGTACGGTTAATCGGCGCGTCTATGCACATTATGGTGTAAGAGATATAGGATGCTTGCATATGTAAAGAGGCAATTAACGAGTGATTCCACGTATGATAATTACGATAAACGTGCGCGTGAGTATATACGCGCTATACGCGCGGGTAGTATGATTATATTTATATAAAAGTGCGGGACAAAAATAGTGATTGACGAGACGATCCTCGCCGAGCCGATAATGAAATCGTTAATTTTCCTTTACGTATATGTAGCGTTGGGCTCGCTCGAAATGTAAATATTGATTAATCATACAAATATCCCAACCCCCCATCCCCCACCAATTAATTGGGTCTCTGGTATTTAACGTTTGTTGAAATTTATTTCGAAAGGGGTTGCGTGGCTTGTGGAGGAGGGTAAAAAAAAAGCTAACCCTGGAGAGCCATTCAAAAACCTTATCGTGTGCGCGCAGGGTCCACGTAAAAATGCACTAAAACCTCCCCCCCCCTTCCTCTCTTGCTCAATTTTTTCATTCAACGCGGCATAATACGTACATACGAGGTATGCATAACTTGCACCGCTGGAAAAGCTAGCTCCGTTTTCCCCCGAAAAAAAGGGAGATTTTCAGAATGCCATGGCCGCGTTTACGGAGCAAAAAGGTCGTCTTTTACTGCTGGACCCACCCCCTACTCCCTTTTTTTTGGTGCGTGCGTAAAGAAGGCAAAAAAGAGAAATGGAGTAAAATAGATACGCGTATGAACCATAAAAAAAAGAAAAATAAATGAATAAATGAACAAGCCTAAGGGAGAGGACGACGAAAAAGAGCGATCATTTCATCCCCTCTCGCGTATACCCGTTGCACATATATGTATATATATAGTGATGAGGGGGAGGAGGACGAAAGTTATACGGCATCATCAAGCCACTCGGTCGCGATAAAAATAGTCCCTTTACCTCGCGCGCGCGTGTATATAGGGTGTATAATATAAATAGAGGAAGAAAAAGAAAGGGGGACACCACGTAAGATCCGCGCCGTTGATGCACTCGCGTAGGTATGTATATATATATTTCGCGGGAAAGAGCAGTATGTACCGGGGCTAGATTTATCTCTCGCGCGTCTCTTTACGGGCCCCTCGCTCCTCTATACAGTACTCTGCCATTTTTTTTCCCCCACTTACCACTATGTGTGTGTGTGTGTGTGTGTGGGTTTCGTGGGTTCTAGTATATTATATCGCTCTCTCGAGAGCCTCGTCCAGGAGTAGGTATAGAGTTAGGGCGAGAGTGCATGTATACGTGCATACGTGTAACTTGAAATAAAGAAGGGCGCGCGTGCTGGGAGACCAGGTGCGCGCTGACCTGTCGCGTGTCCGTATCCTATACCTACTTGTATGAAGACACACACATCGAGGAAAAAATAAAGGAAAAAGAACACGCTGCTCCCCCCTCATCCTTTTTATTCTTTCTTCCCTTCGCATTAAATATATATATATATATATATATGTGTGTGTGTGTGTGTGTGTGTGTGGGTTTCGTGGGTTCTAGTATATTATATCGCTCTCTCGAGAGCCTCGTCCAGGAGTAGGTATAGAGTTAGGGCGAGAGTGCATGTATACGTGCATACGTGTAACTTGAAATAAAGAAGGGCGCGCGTGCTGGGAGACCAGGTGCGCGCTGACCTGTCGCGTGTCCGTATCCTATACCTACTTGTATGAAGACACACACATCGAGGAAAAAATAAAGGAAAAAGAACACGCTGCTCCCCCCTCATCCTTTTTATTCTTTCTTCCCTTCGCATTAAATATATATATATATATATATATGTGTGTGTGTGTGTGTGTGTGTGTGGGTTTCGTGGGTTCTAGTATATTATATCGCTCTCTCGAGAGCCTCGTCCAGGAGTAGGTATAGAGTTAGGGCGAGAGTGCATGTATACGTGCATACGTGTAACTTGAAATAAAGAAGGGCGCGCGTGCTGGGAGACCAGGTGCGCGCTGACCTGTCGCGTGTCCGTATCCTATACCTACT
>NW_019379754.1:398815-413341 GCF_000648655.2 Copidosoma floridanum | reverse complement strand
AAAAAAAAAAAAAAAAAAAAAAAAAAAAAAAAAAAAAAAAAAAAAAAAAAAAAAAAAAGAAAAAAAGAATATTCTTTTTGTCGTCGTCATTGTCGTATTAACGCGCGAGTAAAAGCCTTTTTACTAAGTAATTGAAAATCCTCTTTCCGCGCGACACGCGTTTTTAACGTAATAAAAAAAAAAAAAAAAAAAAAAAGGAAATAAAGCACAGCCCCATTAATACAGATTAAACGAGGAATCGATCAAATCGGGCAGGGAAGAAAAAAGCTATTAAAATTCAACTCCGCGTGCGAAGAAAGGGTGAGGAGGGAAAAAAAAGATCGGCAGCCGATCAAGACTCGCGCGTCGCAGCAGCGACAAAACATACGCACCCAAAGGAGGAGGAGACGCCGCATTATAATATGCCAGTGGCAGGCGGGCGATGATGACGATGGTCGGCTTTGTCCCTAATTTACATCGAAGGGAGAGAGAGAGAGGCGCTTGGCCGGCTGCACCTGCGCGCGGGGCCCGCAGAAGGCGAGCGCTCAGGGCTAACCGTTTATAAATATACTGCCGGACAGCAGCTGCTCTCCCTTTCCTCGCTCCCTCGGGTGTGTTTGCTTCTTACTCGCGACGTACACATATACACACCGCGACCAATCGAGTAATCGACTTTCCTTTTACTCTTACACATTGATGCACAAAGCGTATATGTATATCTATACACAGAGGCCCAATGCGTGCTCCGGCACCTTTCGTAATTTTATTCAACTTGGTTTTTGCGTCTTTTGATTTTTTTTCTCCCCCCACCCCCCTCGTTGGCGGGTCTTTTGACTCTGCATATTTTTTTTCTCCCCTTGACCCGCTGCTCGTGATGGCTTTGTCCCTCTATATTAACGAACAACGTTGCAAGTACTTACGTGGATGGGCACGGAGCTCTGGAATTTTTGAGGTTGAAATTTTCTCAACTCTCGAACGACATTTTTTTTCTCCTCATCTCTCGCATCCCTTCGACGCTGTTCGGCGCTTATACGTGTAATGAGATTCACGTTGATTTTACAACCTTCCGGGAGAAATCGCGCGTAAAATTACGCGAGCTACGTGACAATTAGCGATACTCGTTTTGCAAAAATGTACATACAAAGTATATAAACATAGGGTACGTGCCTCGGAAGGGGCGCAGGTGTGGCTCCCCCCGTTTCGAAGAACTGATCAATGTAATCGAGCGCGATTGGCCCAAACCTCTCTCGTTTTCTCGTTACAACACGGCCTATTACGCCGAGTAGCTATAAATGTCACTCGGGGCCCAAAATGTCCTTTTACGCGGTAGTGTAGTATAACCACTCGATGTGTTGCTTTACCCGCGATGTGACAAGTCGGTCGATGCTATTTCCCGCATGAATCGAGTAAGTGCACTTCACACCAAACATAGATACATCGCCGACACGAAACGGGAGTTTGAAATATTCAATCCCTAGCGATCGACCAATTGCAGTAAAAATTTGATTGCCACTCGAAACTTATTTTAATTAACAAGGAAATTTAATTGCTAGTTGACCTCTGTTGTAATCGAATTGCGATTGAAATTAATTATTTGGAGGGCTGTACGAAAAGCAAAAAAAAAAAAAAAAGGATCATCCCAAGCTTTCATCGGGAAAATATATCGAAAAATTGTCCACGTGACGAATTTATTCACGCGTTTGACGCAACGTTCTTCTACCCGCGGGTTTGGCACAAACATCCCCGAGAAATGGATTTTCGACGCATTTTCATAACCACGCACCCTCTGAATTTCGCGCATATATATATACGCACGCAAGTCCCCCGCGTATATATTGATCCTACGTGCTCACGCGACGCGGGTGCTTCACGTTATCTCCGAAAGACATCGCCGGAGTGCACACACAGGTATATATAATATACGATACACGGGATGCTCTCTCGTTCCCGTGCAGCCCTGCCGTAGCTCTATTTGCTCGCTCGATAATTAATTCAAAATCCTTCTAAACACGTATCCATCTACATAATCCCAGCGCCTTACTTATGTCCTTTAAAAAAAAAAACAAAAAACAAAAACAAAAGTAATTAAAATAATGAGTAAAGTAAAATAGGAATTTCCCGACGTGTACGAATTAATCCCGCGGAGCGTCTCGGAGGCACGCGCTCGCATAATACCCTGTACACTCCGTGGAGCACATGTAGGTATACATACAAAAAATATTTTGTGTGTGTGTGTGTGTTGGTATGCAATAAAAGAGGGACGGAATAGACAAATTGGGCTTCCATCGACAGCAGCTGTGTTTCCCTTATTAACGATTCCTTCTTCGTTCTCCTTTTTTTCATTCCCTCGCTCTCGTCGCAATGCATTGACGGTAATGCATATGTGCAAACGGACACAAATACGCTCCTCGCATCCAGACGCGAGTGCCGTTCGCCTGCCATTTGTACCTTCGTCGAAAATTTCGCCTCCACCCCCAAGTTTCCGCAACCCGGCAAGTAGTACATACATACGTATATAGTATAGAACTGTTATACAACCATACGCACCTTTGTGTGCCAGGGTGCATTAACATTATTATTATTATTATTATCATAAATATGCGGTGTACATACAATATAATACAATATAATCCACACGCACACGAGACGTTTCTGTATTGTGTGTAACGAGAACAAAGACGCCCTGCTCACGTTTCTTATATTCTTTGCTTATGCGTATGTATACCTATTGCCCTTCTTTCTTTTATTGCTATACAGTCGTGTAAGAAGTTGATATCTTGGCTGCTCTCGATTCTACATTTTTTTTTTTTTTCCTCCTCTCTTTTCTTGACGCTATTGTATAAATACTCGGCGGGTGTGCGACTTGTGTACGTGCGCGCGTAAAAAAAAGTAGGTGGTCGCATATACGGGGACAGTGATGCACATGTCGATCGAAACTTTTCACTTATTGAAAACTCGAGCAAACAGAGAAGAACCCTCGAGAGTGTATTCTCGGCTCGGTTCTTCTTCTCGATTATTCAACGTGTACGTGTACCTTGGCATATGTACATCATTCCCGCATTTATCCTATACCTATACAAATATATTACATTCTGCATCGTGATGTGTGTCTTTGCTGTAATATTTCGAAGTCATTGGTTATTCTCGATCGCAATATGTAAAAAGTCCGTGTGTACACAAAAACGGTGGTAAACTGCCGAGAGGGAAGCAGCATTTCAATGAACTCCGGGCATCGCTTATTCATTTCCTCTCGTGTTCACCCCCAACCCTTTTTTTTTTTTTTTTTTTTTTTTTTTTTGCAGAAGAGTGGAGGAAAAGAAACCTATATGTACCCCAGCTCGGCTGCGTTTAAACAAGTAGCTACTCTGGGTAAAATGATAATTAACAGTAACACTATTAACAACAACGACAACAGGCGCGCCTGATTAGCATACGTATAAACCCACATGTAGGTTTACGTGCCATCTTATAAAGTTACATACAAGCCTTGTATTATAAGGGCTGTGTCTTAACTGTACGTACGTATGTGTGTGTGTGTGTGTGTTACGTAATTAATTTGCATGAATAAACAAGCAGCGGTCCTTGAAAAAGTTTCGCACTCGAAAGCTCGTTGTAAGATGCATTGGATTATGTACTTTTCTGAAACAGAGTCTGTATGTTAACACAATTTGTTATTTTTAGTTTTAATTAAAAACGACCCGGTTTTGGTGAGTGTGTGATAAAAAAGGGAAAAAAAAATAGAAAGTTGTAATTACATTCTCTGATTTCTCTCTCGAGTTTTAATTTTAGATAGCATATCCTCTTGTCGGTGGCGGAGCTTTCCACGTCCATACATAGGTATACTCGTATAATGTACTAATGATATGAATTACATACCTACCCTATTAGATATACGAGCGGAGATTACAAATGAGCTCGTTATTCCATTAATATGCTTCGTGTTTTGGACCGTGATATCTGAATCGTTCGCGTTTTATTTTTCATGCTAAAAGTGTTTTTTTTAAAGGCCTATACTTGATTTTACCGAGAATATAATTATAACCATGTATATATATTTGGCCAATTTTAAAAGGAGTTTAATTTCGTAATCGTATTGTTTGGTATAATTACAACGTGTTTACAAAGGCATGCAATAAATTTAATACCATCAACATCATCTTGATGCTTCAAATTTTCGAATGAAACGTTAAGTATTCTTTGCAGGAAATGCAACTACTCGTTTGAATTATGATTTAATTGATGTTTGTGTTTAATTAACATGAAATTTCGTTCAGCATCAGGTAAAACATAAATAAAGAGGAAGCTCGTGTACTTGAGAAAATGAGTTTTGCTTGAATAACCCAAAGTGTATATGATAATCTTCGCGATGGGGTAGAGAAAGTTTCAATTTTGCCTCTTGGAATTCGCCGAATATGTACACATATACGTAACATTTACAGATGGAACAAACGTCATTCCTCCCCCCCCCCCACGCCTCTTTCGAAGCTTTAAAAGCTTAAATTTAAAAATGTACCGTATCCTCGTTTCTGCGGGAATTGCCCCAAGCACAGAGAAAAAGGCCATCGACGCGCAAGTAATAAATTCCACTTTAACGCAAAAATTTCCATTCTAATAATTCCCAACGCATGACGCTTGACCGAAAAAAATACCCCACCACGTCTCTCCTCTCGACGATGATTTCTCGAAAGCGAGAGCAGGCCCTTGCCATTTCGCCGGCGTTCCGGCAGTTTATATAACCCTCCGCGGCCGAGAGCCGAGTATCCCCCCGGCAGTGGAGTTGCTCAATCTCCAAATGCAATTTTAAACTCGCCGTCCTCGTTAGGTATTATTTACACCCGCGCTTCTTCTTGCCTTTCCTTACGCGCCGCGGAATTTTTCGCAATTTTTCCCTCGCTGGTAAGATCGGAAAGAACAGCAAAAAAAGGCAAGCGTCTCAACGGTCGTCTGGGCTGCCGCTGCCATTGTGTATATATATATATACATAACACACACGTGCAGGCTCAACCCTCCGGTCTCTCGAACACCTGGCTTTTCTCTCTCTCTCTCCCCTTCTCATTCTTGTACTCTTTTTTTTTTCGCCACAGACGTGCTTTAACACGACTCTCGCTCGCCACCGCGTGCAAGCGTTCGAAGAATTCTTCTTTTTTTTTCACGGTGCATGGATTTCTTTTTGATTATCGAAAGTCCTTTCGTGGATATTTCATGTCCCCTCACGGTTGCGAAACAATAAGTTTATAATTAAAAAAAGGTATATATAATATACGATACACGGGATGCTCTCTNAAAAGATTTTTATTTAAAAAAGAGGGATGAAAGGACGTGGATAAAATTTTTAATTGCTTCGAGAGTTTCCAAACACCCTTACAACAGAAATTATGGGGGCGAGAAAAAATTTGACGGAAAAACTCTCGAGCCAAGCTTTTAACGGGAGATTATATTGAAAAGCAGCGGAAGGGTGAAAACTGCCCAACTCGAAAGTTTTGCAATTTTTTTTTTTTTCTTTCCGTCATCTACGAACGTGGATGTGTATAGACACAGCCCTTCGTACACATATTTTGCGGCATAGGTGTATGATTATATACATTCTACGGAAGGGGAGGGCCCTTCTTTTTTTTTTTCGCTTCCAACCACATTTACGGTGTAGGCGTTGTTTTCTTCCCTCCCTCTCCGACGCAACGAAGTTTGGACCGTTGCAAAAAAGCCAGCTGTTACAAGTCCGTTGGGTGGTTTGCTTTTTTTGCCGCACTCGCGCCCAATACGGAAGTTCTCGATTGCCCATGTCTGTTTTTATAATAATTTTCATTTATTTCAATGGATCCGTTTTCAAAAAATGTTTATGATGAAACGCGAGATGCCTGCAAATTTTTTTCCATTTCCGATTCCACGCGATGATATAGCTTCCGACGCGAATGAAATACAAAGTTTGCTCTCCACTTTTCCGTGGAAGGATAAAGTTTTATTTACATGCTCTGTTTGCGCGAGTAGCTTTATTTTTTTTTTCTCGCGAATACGTTTAGTAATGAAATGGGGCCGAGCTGAAATGTGAACAGGAAAAAAAAAGGTTTTCTTTCACGAAGAGAACTATGGCGTGTGTGAAGTAACGAGGCTGAATTACGCGTTCGATTGCAAAACGTACATGACAAATCGCGGAAATTCGAATCACGTGCGCGTCCGTTTGGGGAGCACGTTTCGAGGAGTCGCGGATATAATAATATCTGGTTTCGAGCGATTGCCGGCCAATAAGTTGTTCGATCGCGTGATTTCATTGGCTTTTATAAGGTTTTACGTATACCTCAATTGTGTAGCAATGTACTTAATTGCTATTGCAAAATGTATTGCGAGTATGGAAGCTGTTTTTTAATAAAATTTTATTTTCTCGCGTACCAGTGAACAAATAAAAAACGAACAATGGATGGTACGTGCGTTGAAAAAACAGTTAAAAATCCTAGATGCTTCAATAAAACCGTGTAATGAAACGAAAACCGAAAAATAATTTTGAAAAGTGAGAGGGAGAGAGAAGAAAATGACAAAAGAGCCTTCATAATTGCAATCATGTGATTTTTATTATTATTATTTTTTATTCGTATCGATACGACACTTTGGTTCACTTTGACGCCGAAAATAGAAGAAAATCGAATCTTTTCTCCGATACTCCGTACACGTTAGAAAATAACACGTTTGGGGAAAGTAAAGTAAAAAAAAACGCTGTCTAAACGTTTTTTTTAAAACTTTAACAAATGTTTTTACACGAGATATACAATAAATTCTTAGGTAGGTTTACGCTGCACCAGCAGGTGTACTTTTATTAAATTTCAAATACGTTAAAACATTTCACTTATCGCAATTATAATAATAAATCTACACCCTGCCCGGGAATCTCGGGGCTTTAATTTCAATGATAGCCGGGACAACAAATTTTCATCGACGATGGAACCGAATGATCGTGCCAACACTGCCAACCGCTACGGTACCTATACAACACAAAACGTGCATGCATACGCGACTCGAAAACACGCGTTGGACGCGTTACACGTATAGCCCTATATCGACGCACGCATTTTGGGGTAATGTTGTTTCTTCCATTCCGGCATATTGAATCGCCCATTATTTGCATCCATTCAATTCCGCTGCATCGTTTACCGATCGAACAATAACGTTACCCGTATAATTTCATTACCGTTTATGACCCACATTGGCTTTTACGACTTGTAATTTCCGCGATACTTTTTCTTCATCCCCAAAGTTGGTGTAGGATTAAAAAAAAAAAAATAAAACAGTTGGTTTCGTCAAAAGAAAAAAAAAAAAGAAAAAAAAAACGCCGCTGGAGAGTTAAAAATAAACATTGTTATTTACTCCCCGAGGCAAAGCTCTCACCTGTGCGCGATGAGTTTTGCTCACGTGCCCCAAATGGAGTTGAATAAAAAAAAAAAAAAGCGATAATCTCTTTCTCTTCGCTTTCCACCCGAACCGGTCAATCGATCGATCCATCGAATGATTATTGCAAGCCAAAGAAACGCGGGAGGGAGTATATTTATATGGCGCATCGAACAATGCCCGCGGATGGCGCGCTCCCTCATTTTCTTTTAACGACGCGCTTCTACTGCCGCGCACTGTATATATATATATACACACGTACATTGGAATCGTATATTAATCGTCATTCGTATAAATATGATAATCCCTGGTATATTCAAAAAACGCCTTTTCCCAAGGCTGCACGGTGATGCTTCCTCAATAAGTATAGGATCGGATACATGTATACATATTTTTTTTCTAGGCACATTGGGAACTGTATGAATATTACATCAATGCCCCCCCCCTCTCACTACCAGAATAACCCATACTCGCGATTACGAGGGTATACAAAAACATGTGTTTCCCAACACCCCGGTAATCGGCATCCCCTTCCAATCGTTATAATATAAATATGTGATGTATGAATCACCATCATTGAGATGAAACCCCAAGCATGTCTAACGGACGCACTTTGTTTGTTGCAGCTGAGCAGCGTCCAGATGGAAGTAAAGTCGATCAAGGAGGAGGGCAAACGCCACATCAGCCACCCCCGCGGCGGCATCCCCGTCGACAGCGAGAACGACGTCAACCCCGAGAAGAGCCCCCCGGAGGAAGTGAGCAGGCACCACACGCGCCACGCCCTTTCCCGACTCCCCGGGGCCGTCCACCGGCTGGACGAGCGCCTCGACAAGCTCGAGCACAAGATCGGCCTCGTCTCCCGGAAGCGCGCCCTCCTGGAGAAGCGCGTCGTCTTCGAGGACCGCGCCGACGGCCAACAGTTGTCCCAACGCGTCCGCGGCCTCGAGTCCTCCAGCCGCAAGCTCAGCGACGAGGTCCACCGGCTCCACCGGCACCTCGCCACCGCGACCGGCTTCGGCGAGTCCGTCGTCAGGCTCGTCGAGTCCATGGAGCGGCTCGAGGAGCGCGTCGTGGCCAACCAGTCGGAGACCAGGCGCGAGCTCGGCCGGCTCGGGGTCAACGTGGCGCTCAAGGCGGCCGAGCTGTCGGCGAGCCGGGAGGACCTGGCCAATCTCAAGGACGTGGTCCAAGCCCTGAGCGTGAGCGCGGTTAGGCTGCAGGGTAGGAGCGACCAGCAGCAAGAGGCGCTGGCTCGTTTGAACGCCAGCGTGGATCAGCTGGTCGAGTTCAGCGGGGGGATCGGTAAGGCGGAGAACCTGACCAAGGAGCTGGAGCACGTGGAGGACGATTACCGGAAGATGGTGGACGCTCTGCCGGGGAATTGCGAGGAGAGGGACGGGTTGAGCTTGTTGGCGCCGGGGCCGGGGGCTCCGTTGTTGGCGGCGTGCAGGAAGGGCTGGATAGTCGTGGGTCGCAGGGTGGACGGGAGCGTGGACTTTGACCGTAGCTGGAACGACTACGCGACGGGCTTTGGCTCGCCGTTGAACGAGTTTTGGGCGGGCAACGAGGCCCTGCACCGGCTCAGTCGGGACAATTGCACGCGCTTGAGGATCGAGCTGTACGACATCGACGACAACTACTGGCTGGCCACTTACGAGAACTTTAGCGTCGACGGCGAGGAGAACGGTTATAGGCTGAGGGTGTCGGGTTTCGGGGGCAACGCCACGGACGCGATGAGCTACCAGAACGACATGAGGTTTAGCGCGCGGGATCGGGACTTGGACGCGAGCACGACCAATTGCGCGGCGAATTATCACGGTGGATGGTGGTTCAGCAAGTGCCAGCACGCCAATCTCAACGGGAGGTACTCCCTCGGTTTGACCTGGTACAGATCCGACAGTAACAAGTGGATGGCCATCGCTTCGGCTGAACTCGCCGTCCAGAGGAAGGAGCAGTGTCTGTAGACTGGCCCACCTATACAAAGCTTTGTGTGGGTGTATGTATGACATTTGGTGTACCAATTTGGGTAGATTTCGATGGTTATCGTTACTGCGGAGAAAAACAAGTGTACAAGAGGAAGTGTGAAAATTTTTCGTAGCCGTTGAAATAAAAATTGTTAATTGTATAATAATAGCTGGTAAGCGTGTGCACGAGTCACATCTCTCGAATCGATTATCAGGAGGAGATTTTTACCTATGTGCTTGTGCAAAGAAAGTCATACGTAGAAAGTTGTTTGCGTACACGTATATTTAAAGCTATACCAAGATATTGGAAATTCGCCGACGAATTTTATGCTCAGGGTATCGAGTTTCGAGTTTAACATTTTTTATGTTACATAAATACACTAAATCTCAGAACATAGTTAAAAATTTATTCAAACAACTAAATAACTATGTAAGATTTGGAGGAGCGTGTTTGTACAGTATTCTTTGAATACCCAGTTATGTGCATATCAAAATGTTAAAGAAAAATTTCTTGCTAATAATTAGGTACCAGCGGATATTCAAAGATAAAAAAAACAAATAAATAAATATGAAAATGAAAATGAAATGAAAAGACTGCTTTCGTCTAAGAAAGCAATGAGATCCAGTGAAACTACCAAATTTTTTATTCGAGATCAAAAATATTTCTCGAAAAACTAGGTAATTTCGATGGGTTTTGAAACTTGTACATATACTTTGTTTATTCATATAGCGTCGAGTACCATTGTACTTATATACACATAATTATATTTAACTATACTTCAAGGCTGATTGATTGCATTTACCAATAAACGATAAACACATCAGTTTTGCCTTATACTCCTTTACGCCAAAGATTTAATTGTAAACAACAACTCTAATTGTAATAGTTATGATATTTAAAGCATGAAATGTGTATGTGTAAATAAAAGCATTGATCATCATTAAATAATTTACTTGCGATTACCACGTTGAACATTACCGTAAATATAATGCGTACAATGTATATTGTAATTATTAAGCAGTAAAAATAAATATTTTATACAAAAATACTTACACATTACTTATTACAGTTAATAATTGTTATTTCCAATATCCTTTGAATCCTCTTGAGAAAATAGAAGAAAAATCATCAATAATGATAATTTTGAAATTATAACAATAATCATCATTATCAATAATCAATAAAAATCAAGAGTTGAAATCCTTGTGTTATGTAATTAGTTGTGTGTATACATATATATACACCTAAAAATTAGTTAAAACCTCAATTATTCACCTTATTATTTGCTATTACTTTTTCGAGTATCATCCAGATTTTTTTTTTATAAATTTAGAACACGTAAACACTGCCTGAGTACACTTACTTAGCTTATTTAATAAATATTGCTAAGTAAGGATTGATAAGATTACCATATAAATCGGTTTGTGAATTATTTTTAAAAAAATTTCCAAATGATGATTAACTTTCTAACATTTGATAAAATGCCCTTTTATAAATAAAATCAAGCCTCATTCACTGCGACTTTTATATGTTAGTGTCACAATTGTTACAAATACCGATATTACCGATAGGAACATCGATTGTCGCAGACAAGAATATCGATATCGCAAATCGCAAAGTGTGATCGGTATACATGTTAAGTTATATGTATTTTATTATCTTCAACAACACTAGGAGAGGAATGGTAGGCGCTTTTAATTAAGCAAAGAATACTATTGGGTAACACAAACACAAAGGACGAATCGTTTATTCAATCAAATTAATAAAATAAAAGAAAGTTCACATCACTTCAAGTCAATGACAATTAATCAAGTTACCACGCTCGACAATGATCGTACCAGCCGCATACGGCCCTGAGATGCTTGCACATGCAACCAGAGATTAGTAGATCTCTGGCTTCGCTAACTCGCTCCTTGCTTATCGTGGCGCTGGCGCATCGCCGTACGGCCGTAGTGCCGTACAAAACTCTTATGTCTCTTTTATCTAGGTTTAGACACACACACACACACATAAATGTGTATATATATATGAACGCTCGTGAGAGTCGTGAGGATACACAATGTGTATTACACATACATAGACAACATCTATATAGTATATACTACCCCGACAACACTGACATACTGTTGTAGTTGTAATAACCTGTAAATCAGACAGTAACGTACTGACGTATGTACGTGTAAACTGACGTGAACAAACAAATAAACGTTAAATACCTGTTTTCACCTCCAAAATAAAGCAGTCAAAGTTAGATATAAGTGAAAAAAGTGATTAAACAAAAGCTTAAACTCAGGAGAAATGTAAATATAAACACTTTTTAGTTCTATGGTATGCTCATGTACATTTTACCTGAGGATTGAATTCTTTTTTCGTAGAATGGAGTCCAGCTTCAACGAGGAGGAGCACACCAGTTGGGAGGACATTAACCAGGGCGATGACATGAATGATGATCCTTCCGAGGATCCTCAGCTGGTTCTAAAAGAGTGCCTTGATAAATTTAAAACTCCGGATTACATTATGGAACCTGGCATTTGCACTCAGCTCAAAAAGTTTGTGGTCACAACTTATAAATTGAATGCTTTGAATCCCATTTGTTACTCTAAACTTTTAATTGTACGAACGTATTTTTTAAAAAAGGTATTTTCAAGCTGGAGGTAATCCTGAAACCGTAATAGACTTGTTATCTCGTAATTACACAGCTTGCGCTCAAATGGCAAATCTCCTGGCTGAGTGGCTGATCCTAGCGGGAGTAAAACTTCCAGACGTCCAAGCAATGGTGGAAAACAGTATGAAAGAAATGATACTTAAAAATTTTGATCCCAAGAAAGCTGACAAAATTTTTCTTTCTTCTGACGAGATAGAGGTGATTTGATTGAATATATTTAAATGTATGCCTAATTTTTCACGAATTTCTTTCGTAGACACCTGGATGGATGACAGATATGATTCAGCATCCTACCTGGAGATCACTTATTTATAAACTTGCTGAAGAATATCCTGACTGTTTGATGTTAAATTTCACAATTAAGGTAAACAAATACATATACATCTTATTTTAGTTTATCTTTGCAAAAGTATCTGTCAACTCATAACACTGTTTCTCGTTTCGTATATTAACTAAATTTTTCGTATTTTACTTTGTCTAAGGAAATTAAATAAAACCTAAATTTTTTAATTTTTTGGGTCCACTTGTAGCTTATCTCCGATGCTGGTTATCAAGGAGAAATCACAAGTATATCAACTGCTGCTCAACAAATCGAAGTATTTTCTCGCGTGTTAAAAACGACCATTGCTAATTTTCTTCAAAATATCGGACAGTGGCAAACTAGTATTCAAGAATGTGCAGTTAGTACATTCATCATAATGACTTTTTTTTTTACGTCATAATTCTTTTAAATTATTCCAATTTCAGAGAATGGTTTGTCACGGCCAGCATACTTACGTATACAGTCAATTGTTGCTACATATTTTGTCCCACGAAAATAAAGGTGGATTTATGATGAAGAGATTATCACAAGAAATTACTAAATGCGCTCAAGTGAAGTAAGTCCATACTGTTTTAAAGGTTTAAAAGTAAAAGATAACATACTCATCTCAACAAGTTTAATAAATTTGTTGTCACAGTGGACATGATGTGACACCCATTACACTGGCATTGAATGGAGCTGCGTCTAGTCCAGGTGCCTGTCTAGCGCTATCATCTATGCTTTCTCGGAATTCATTGAATCCGGCTGATATAACTGTTCTGTATCGTAATTACAATCTACCGGATCCACCACCAATAGAACTTATTCGCAACCCGCAATTTTTAGGTACCAATTCTCTGAAACTAAACATTTAATTGTCATGTCAACTGTATCGTTTCATTTAACGTTCTTTTTGCAGAATTGCTTGTTGATGCTTTGTTCAAACCTGGTGTAAAAATCAACTCAGAACACAAGTCGAAATATATGTATCTGTTAGCTTATGCAGCCAGTGTTGTTGAAACTTCAACAAAGAAAGGAACTCAAAGGAAAATCAACAAAGATGATTTGAAAAATACAATTCAATCAATTGAAAAAGTTCATAATATATGTAATACCAACAAAGGATCTACTGAGCTTATAGCAGAAATTAACACTTTGTTCGAATGCATAAAGTAAGTTTTGTTTGTAAAATATTGAGTTTATAAGGTTTTTGAAAAATTGTAATTTTTATTTATTTTTGATTAGATCTCCAGTAGTCAGTGCTGGAGTAATAAGATGGGTAGAGTCTACAGTAACGGAGCCATCTTACTTCAAATTGTGCACAGAACATTGTCCAATACATTTAGCTCTGCTTGATGAAGTAGTTGGTTTACACAACTTACTACATCCAAAAGTTTTAAGGCTATTAATACAACTTTTTGAAAGCAAACAAGATGAATTGGAAATTTTAGTGCAATTAGAATTAAAAAAGATGTTAATCGACAGAATGGTGCATATATTGTGCAAAGGATGCGTGGTTCCGACTGTTACTTACATTAAACAGTGTTGGCAAAAGGGTGACACGGATATATCATTAATTCGATACTTTGTTACAGAGGTAATTGGATGATCATTTTAAAATTCAATGAATGCGATAACGGAGAGTTTAATAAAATTAATACTTAAATAACATTTTAAGGTGTTGGAAGCAATAGTGCCTCCTTACTCAAAAGATTTTGTTCAACTATTTTTGCCTTTAGTAGAACACGAAGAGATCACAGGATCAATGAGAGGAGATAATGACAACGATTTAGTGTCAGAGTTTATAGGTATGTTAAGTAATATGAATTTTAATTTTTCTTTAATATTTTGATGATTGTAAATTTATTTTTCATTACAGTGTATTGTAAGGCTCAAAATCATAATGCAAAATAAATATGATTGATTTTTTTTAAAGTAACCAAACAAGTACAAACGGTGATATTTCTTACTGTATTTTAAGACAACAAATAAATATGGAATCAAGAATAAAAACACTGATAGTTTTCAGGATATTTTGACAGGCTCTACTTGTTGATGTTGCTCCCATCTAATTTTCTGGAACGAGAAAATATAAAGTTACTATTGATTGGCCTACATGAATATCTACATATAAAAAAAAAATGTAATTTTTTTACGGAAAAACCAGCTCACAAAGTGTATATATTAAAAAAAAAAAAAAAAAAAAATGCTGAGGAGGCCACGACCATAATATATTTTTACG
>NW_019379754.1:371102-393789 GCF_000648655.2 Copidosoma floridanum | reverse complement strand
ATTAAAAACTGATCATTTTATATTTTATCTTAGAAAACTAAAACTTACCCCTATATGAGAAGCTAGTTTGTCAGCACATAATTCAGCAACGTCTCTTCCCAACACACCAAAGTACAGACCATAAAATAAAAACAATAGTCCACAGTCCATCCAAGCTTGAGGTTTGGCATCAAAAACAAGATTCAAGCCAAAAAACGTTGCTAACAGTATAAAGTAACTAACAAGACCCAAAAAATAACTCGCTTTATAAATCAAATAAAACCATTTATACACTAGTCTGTGAAAAAAGAAAATACATTTTATAAATTATATAAAGTAATCACGCATTTTATTCGAATTCAAACTAAAACTTATTTGGCTTATAATAAAAATAATACAACTAACCTAGGTGTTGTGCCTTGCATAGGTTTTTCAACAGTCTTTCTTACAATCAAACCAGTGATACATGAAAACACCAGCCAGAAGAATATAAACCTCCAATAGTAATTTCTCAGAGCTAAGACTAAAGGAATTATCCACATACCTATCAGTGTTACTAACTGAAATTTTGAAATAATATTTGTAAACTTAAAAAAAACAAATCATTTTAAAGTGAGAACAACAAAAAGCAATAAAGCTCTATTGTATCTTTATTATTTAGTACTAATAAAATATTTACATCTACAAATTACCTGATAAGATTTGTAATGTCTTTTTTTCCATGTGATAAGAATTACTTCGCTAACAAAAACTGTAATTATAAGAATGAAAACCATCTCAGCGTGCATAGATTCGTGTCCACGATGCAGCTCGTGCATCTTGTGATGCTCCACTCTAAGACAATAGATTTAAACGTTCAAGATAATAGAAAAACCGTAAAATAACGTATTCTCTAATGCAAGAAAAGCCTTACCTCCATTTTTCTTCTGGAGTAAGATCGGATTTACTCTACAAAGAAATGCAAACCAATTTCAAATGACAATAATACTTCAAGGCAAAATGTATTTTTAAACGAAACTAATTTTTACTGTCAAAAAACATCTATTATAATACAGCACGTTTTTTGACTTTTATGAGGTTAAAAAACTTAATGGTGAAAAAAGCTGAGCTTTCTGACGAGTCATGAAAAAATTATGGTTATCCACGTAGCTTACCTTGTTGACCAGAGATTCAATATCTAATGTATCGTGGAACTTCATTTTGCCTCGATGGACGGAACGTTTATGTGAAAAACAATAATTTGTTTCAAAACTATGTCATACTACCATGTAACTTTTTATCCATCCATCAGCCGACCGACTCCTCAGAGTCCTCAGTTTTAATCTGCAGATTGCATGCAAAAAGTTACGAAGCAGAAAGGAGAGATGGGTAGAAACTCATTTCTGGCAGAAAGCACACCAAAAGCACTGTGGATTTGTGGAAAACTTCTTATTCAACTGTATGTGTGCATGTACATACATGCAACGTCGGGAATCGTCTTGAATAAAACCCTAGATTTTTAGTTGCTATATTTTTAACCTAGGGTTTTTCCTCCAGAAGGCTGCGTTCACTCGTTCAGACGGTCAGCGGGTCAGAGTGGTCACTCAGACGGAGACGCAAGACGCAAGTACGCAACGCCAACACTTTCTGCAATCCATTTGAATTTTTGAATATGGAGTGATGACTACGGGTGCGAGAATAGGAAATAGGAATACGAAATAGAAAAAGGGATGACCCCACGTGAAAGTCGAGACAAAAGTGAAGATTTCATCGCTGTTGACTGTCGTGTAGGGAGTCGACTTTTGGGTAAAAGATAGATTATAAACATGTTTATTGGAACTGGAAAGTTAAAAGGCTGTGCAAGAATTTGCAGAATTTTGCAGAATAGGCCTTATGAAAGCACGGTGCATGTAAGATACACGTAAAGTTATGTGTAGTAATTATAGTAATCACTACCGCAAGTAGAGCCATGTGGTCGATTTTATAGGCCATGTAAAATAAATAGGATACGACATGTATACTTCGAGAGGTCACGTTTTGTGTTAATAATACATTGTTAACTTGCCGCAAATAGCACAAAATACGTCAACTTATTATTATCTATCTACAAGATCAGTTGCGGCTAGTTTATAGTTAACAAAAAGTCTCTACGGTAAGTATGTATAGTAATAGTTATTTGGACCAGCGCCATCTAGCGTTGCGGATTTTTGAACTAAAAAGTGGCCCTAAACTTTTGAAACCGAGCTTTAGCGCCTAGAGCCATTTAGTCAATTATAAACCAGCCGCAACTTATTGTGTAGCTATAAAACGTAAAAATAACGATACATGTGTTTTTGGCGGCGAGTTAACAACCTATCTTATGTTCGAAAATTTATCTTCAAAAGTATAAATACATAGGAAGTCGATTTTTTGATAGTAAATAGATTGTTAATTTGCCGCCAAAAACACGTGTATCGTTATTTTTTTAGTTTATATCTTTACAATGAAATGCGGCTGGTTTATAATTGACTAAATGGCTCTAAGCCCTTATGCTCGGTTTCAGAATTTTAGAGGCCACTTTTGGCGAAAAAATGAAAACCGCTAGATGGCGCTGATCAAAATAATTATTACAACTTACAGTTGAGCTCTGTAAAGTCAATTATAAACCAGCCGCAACTAATCTTGAAAATGAACAATAACAAGTAGACATTTTTTGTTCTGTTTGCGGCAAGTTAACAATTTATTTTTAACCCTAAACTGACCTCCTAAACCACAAATATTCTACTTATCTTACATGGCTTATAAAAATTTTATAGCCAAGAGCTTATAGCTTAGGGCCGAGGGTATATAAAAATGAGAAACTTGACGATTTATTGATTCATAAAGATTCTTTATTCTTTTGTCATATTCCATTCTGGTGATGAGTTATGTAGTAATTAAAGTAGTGCTATGTAGTTAATTTTATAAACCAGCCGCAGTTCTGATGGAAAGGTAGAAAACAAAAATTATTATTTTAAGATATTATTTAAGACGAGATTAAAATGTATTTTCTACTTGAAAATCGGCCATAGATCTAATTCTTTGAAGGTCAAATTTTGAATAGAAGATAAATATTAATCTTGCCGCAAATGACATATCAGAAATGATCCTTTTATTTTCCATAGATTGATTCTTGTTTTAGCTGGTTTCTAATATTAATTACATGGCAGTACTTTAATTATCATGTCACTCTTTACCAAAATAAAATATGATGAAAATATTTTGGATTTTCACTACTTAAATATGAAGTTTCTCAATTCTAGTAGGATTGGCGGCTGGTTTTTGACTACCCTCGAGCCTCGGCTGTTGGTCTAGTACTACGAAGTGTATATTCAAATTAATGTATGTATTGTAATGAGGGTTGCGGCCTTTTGGTAAAATATGACTTGTTTTTATATCATTACAATCTGGTTTTAAAAAATTGATGAAAAATTTTTTTTTCGGTTGCAATAGAGTCGGGCCCAAAAGTTGCTAGCTAGTTTATTCGAGTACAACTTGGAAAAATCGAGGGAAAAATTTGTACTAATTTAGTATAATCAGATTTCACCCATGAAAGTATCGTTTTGACACTGCGAAAGTGAAAAATGATATGTTTAAAAATGAAAAATACCATTTTCAACGGTAAGGTTCGAATTTTATATATATTTCTTTCCAATTCAGTACTTAAAAAAAAGATAACATCAATTTTATTAGAGATGCTGTTAATGATTTATGATAAATTTGTATTAAAGAAATTTATCAACTTGTAAATACCATGTACAGTTTAGTTATAACACGACCATTCTTGTATAAAATTAGGTTAATAAAATTCATTGTAAAAGTTTATTGCATTTAATTGTAATTCAATCTTTCATAAAGATGTTAAGTAAGTGTTGTTTATCAATAAACTTTGCCATGACATAAGTTAAAAAATTAGTGAAATCGAACTTTATTTTAGGGAAATCTTAAAACAAATGGGCTTATCACACTGCAAACTGACAAAATTCGGACACATACAATAAAAGTTTCAGAAATTGTTGGTGAGTTAGTGTTATTTTCATTAATAAAGGGATTTCACTCTAACAAAATTAGGATTAGATGTGAAAAATTGTACTTTCAGTCTCAAAAGCTTACTAAACCTGACATACATCCTAGTTCATTGCTTATCAACTGCAATAAAATAAAAATTAATGATTCAATGTTTTCATGTAAGTAAACGGCATTATAAGTGATTTAAACCATTTGGTTGTATGGAGCAATTTTTAAAAGATATTGGATTATACACTTTAGAGAAAAATCTTCATTATACTTACTGATGGGCTTTCCATCTTTCCACTGAGTAACCCTAACATTTGCTTCATCCCGTTTGGCAGCCTCGACTCTCAAATCTGATTTTAAAGCTTGCCTAACGAGCCTGGCAGCAATTTGTGAGTAATTGATGTAACTAAAATAATTTTAAATTAATTTTTTGTGCGTTTAAAAGTAACAGTTATACAAAAAAAAACTCTAATTTGTAATGTTACATAAGTGACAGCTGAGTGCTAGACAATATCAATAACTATGCAAACAATCAATTGAGCCTTCGATTGTTGTATTTTTTTAAGTGTAGAATACAAAAATATTCATAACTCACTTTAAACCTGCTTGCCTCCACGCCGACATTTTTTTATTTTTGGTACTTTTAACAGAGAATTTTCCAAACGACAGGTTATGTTACGTTAGCTGGCGTCGTCGTTGATGTTTCTCTCCTCTCTCTCTCTCTCTCTCTTACCCCACCATCCAGCACACATGTATGTTGTATCAGTTGTATGTGTGCATATGTATATTGTAGAATCTACATGTAGATCAGTACAGTGATACAGTCATCAGTATAGATCTCACTATCTCACTTAATCAGAGAAGGTTAGGTTCTTTGTTTATTTATAACACAAATTTACTTCTCTGTAATAAATGTATTTTTTATTCAGTGAGATCCAATGCTCCATTCTTAGAAGACTCTTCGTGTGACTGTGCTTTTTTAAGCCTTTTTACCTCAGTCATCTATTTTAGATTGATTAATTTACGTATATATTTGATTTCTGATTTTGTCATAGATTTCTGTAACACAAATTTTGCTTTGTACATATAACATAAATTAACTGTTTATTGGAACTCTAAAGTTATAGGGCTGTGCTTCCATGAGTTAATGGTGCAAGGTCTTAATAAAATATTGTAATTTTGTAAATGTGGTTGATTTTACAAGCCATATGAGATAAGTAGAATATTAATACTTTCAGAGGTAAACTTTCGGGTATAAGATAGATTGTAAGCTTGCCTCAAATAGCACAGAAAATGTTTACTTTTTATTGTTCATCTATAAAATTAGTTGCGGCTGGTTTATAATTGACTTTACAGAGCTCAACTGTAAGTTGTAATAATTATTTTGATCAGCGCCATCTAGCGGTTTTCATTTTTTCGCCAAAAGTGTCCTCTAAAATTCTGAAACCGAGCATAAGGGCTTAGAGCCATTTAGTCAATTATAAACCAGCCGCAACTTGTTTGGTAGCTATAAAATGAAAAAATAACGATACATGTGTTTTTGGCGGCAAGTTAACAATCTATTTTTTACCAAAAATTGATCTTCTATGTATTTATACTTTTGAAGATAAATTTTCGAGTAAAAGATAGATTGTTAACTTGCCGCCAAAAACACATGTATCGTTATTTTTTTATTTTATAGCTACCAAACAAGTTGCGGCTGGTTTATGATACGTTAAGTGGCTCTAAGCGCTAAAGCTCTAGTTCAAAAGTTTAGGGCNGTTTATAATTGACTAAATGGCTCTAAGCCCTTATGCTCGGTTTCAGAATTTTAGAGGCCACTTTTGGCGAAAAAATGAAAACCGCTAGATGGCGCTGATCAAAATAATTATTACAACTTACAGTTGAGCTCTGTAAAGTCAATTATAAACCAGCCGCAACTAATCTTGAAAATGAACAATAACAAGTAGACATTTTTTGTTCTGTTTGCGGCAAGTTAACAATTTATTTTTAACCCTAAACTGACCTCCTAAACCACAAATATTCTACTTATCTTACATGGCTTATAAAAATTTTATAGCCAAGAGCTTATAGCTTAGGGCCGAGGGTATATAAAAATGAGAAACTTGACGATTTATTGATTCATAAAGATTCTTTATTCTTTTGTCATATTCCATTCTGGTGATGAGTTATGTAGTAATTAAAGTAGTGCTATGTAGTTAATTTTATAAACCAGCCGCAGTTCTGATGGAAAGGTAGAAAACAAAAATTATTATTTTAAGATATTATTTAAGACGAGATTAAAATGTATTTTCTACTTGAAAATCGGCCATAGATCTAATTCTTTGAAGGTCAAATTTTGAATAGAAGATAAATATTAATCTTGCCGCAAATGACATATCAGAAATGATCCTTTTATTTTCCATAGATTGATTCTTGTTTTAGCTGGTTTCTAATATTAATTACATGGCAGTACTTTAATTATCATGTCACTCTTTACCAAAATAAAATATGATGAAAATATTTTGGATTTTCACTACTTAAATATGAAGTTTCTCAATTCTAGTAGGATTGGCGGCTGGTTTTTGACTACCCTCGAGCCTCGGCTGTTGGTCTAGTACTACGAAGTGTATATTCAAATTAATGTATGTATTGTAATGAGGGTTGCGGCCTTTTGGTAAAATATGACTTGTTTTTATATCATTACAATCTGGTTTTAAAAAATTGATGAAAAATTTTTTTTTCGGTTGCAATAGAGTCGGGCCCAAAAGTTGCTAGCTAGTTTATTCGAGTACAACTTGGAAAAATCGAGGGAAAAATTTGTACTAATTTAGTATAATCAGATTTCACCCATGAAAGTATCGTTTTGACACTGCGAAAGTGAAAAATGATATGTTTAAAAATGAAAAATACCATTTTCAACGGTAAGGTTCGAATTTTATATATATTTCTTTCCAATTCAGTACTTATAACTACACCACTGAAAATTCAGAGAAGGAACTTGACTTTTAATATAAATTGTCATTTGATAAAAAAATACGTAGTATACACATAGTATAGGTACATGAATTTTTCCTGATATTATAATAACTCATTTCACCAAAAACATCAATGTTTTGACATTATAATATGAATGGCAAAATCGTTTCATCATATTTATGGCATCTTGGACATTTCAATTACGCAATGACTTTATAATCTTAAGTCGAAAATATTCATTACATATATTTCTTAATTGTGTGCATGTATCTATTTACATTTTTAAATTAATGAAAATATTTACACATACGTAATTTTAATTGGCTTCATACATATCATACGTTTCGAAGTATTTCAATCAATTAAAATTGTAAATCACACATTTTTTTTTATTTAAAGAAGAATTCAAAGTNCGTATTTTAGGAGATTTTGTGATCTGATTTTGATTTATTTTCTATGTCTAACATACTTTAAGTTCACCCCTGTTACAGTAAAACAAAAAAAAAAAAAAAAAAATATTTTTTCCTATTTTTCCCCATTAAAAAACAAATAAAAAAAGAGGGCGAGAAAAAAAAAAAAAAAAAAAAAAAAAGAAAAAGTTTTTCTCACCGTGATTCTGCAGTTACGTTTAGATACAGAGGCCGTTTAATTCGTTGAGCGGGAAATTTAAACACTTAATTCCCATTGGCTGATTCGATCACATAACCTCTTTCATTCAATTAAACGGCCTCCACTGTACACTCATATTACTCACACATATATTAGTCTGCACCTTCTCTGAAAACTATCAANGATACAGAGGCCGTTTAATTCGTTGAGCGGGAAATTTAAACACTTAATTCCCATTGGCTGATTCGATCACATAACCTCTTTCATTCAATTAAACGGCCTCCACTGTACACTCATATTACTCACACATATATTAGTCTGCACCTTCTCTGAAAACTATCAATTATGGGTGTAATCCACAATCGCCACCAGCAGTTACATATGTGAGACGTGACAACGTTGCTTGATTGGGGGGCGCTATTGTCGATTTACTGGTGATGTCACGTATCCGTAATCCCTCCAGCAGTAAAAAAAGCAGACGACTCGGAACTTCGCTCGATTTTGTCATATTGTGCTATTATCCAAAATATCCTAAAAATTAAGCTATACTCGAAAATATAGCCTGCTTAGGGATTGCGGATTACATCACGTGACATCATCAGTAAATCGACAGTAGCGCCCCCCCAATCAAGCAACGTTGTCACGTCTCACATAACTGCTGGTGGCGATTGCGGATTACACCCTATAGATGCGACCAGATATTTCTTATGTTTATCACAATAAAAAAGCTATTTTTGATTTCAAATAAATACAATAATTACAAAATATGGTTACACATAACAATTACATCACACTTTTTTTGTTCTCTGAGTTTTAAAATTATTTTCAACGCATAAAAGAGTTTTTTTTTTTTTAATATTGATACTTATATACTTATGAAATGTTAGCTTTTATGCAAAATTTCAGTTGCTGTTGACCAAATATATCAAATTAAATAACATGACTGATCTGTTTTCAAATAAGTTTGGCACTCACAGAGACGACAGACAAACATACTTTTATTGTCTTTTACCACAAACAGAAACAACATTTGAACTATAGTTATAAATAAATATATTTATCGCAGTTTCATCTCCATTGTTCATCGCAGACTCCAACGTATTTTCTTACAATTCCAATAATGATCGACGTAAATAAAACAATGTTACACTACATTGATTCAAGACGCGACTATCACTTAAAATTATGCAAAGTCAATATAAAAGTCTCCATAATTTATATTCCTAGACGCTCGACACATATGAAAAAAAATGGCACACATTGAAACTACTAAGATTCTTCCTTATCGTATTTAGCCTTGAAAAAATATAATAATAATAATAATCATAAAAAACACTTAGAGCTACATTTTTTGTAATGATAATCGACTGAAAATATGATCTAGTTATAAAAAAAAAAAAAAAATTGATTTGTATAACGTAGGTATGCACCTCGTCAGGCCATCGGACGAGCTCGAGTCAGGGCAGAGGCCAGGGCAGGCCTGAAAAGTCGACGGGACCACCGAGGCCAGCGTCAGCCTCCAATAAACTCATGATGACAGCCATCGCCGCTTCGTCGTTGCCATCAGTGGGCCCCGGATTCGACGACTCGTTGATCGTCGTGCCGCTTATCATGTCTATCATGTCATCCTCGCTATCTGTTGGTCAAATTGAAATTATTATTATTTTTTTCGCAAAAAAATATCCAACATTGTTTAAAAGATATACACACGAAAAACAAGATTTTCACTTACGCTGATCACTGGCGATGATGTTTAGTTGTACATTGTTCATTTGACTGTACAGGGACGTGGGATCGCTGCTACTGTTGTCGCTGCTGGCCTGTCGGATGTCCGACGTTTGCTCTGGGGAGGCCGTTGTCGTTATCTGTGTCTTTTTTCAAACAAACGCTTAATTAAAATCGACGGTTGCTCAACAAATTTTGAAAAAGTTGTAACATTCATCTTCTCGAGACGTACGTATTCGAGCCACCTGCTTTGATATTTGTTCGTACCAAACGCGCATGGCTACGTGTATCTTGACAATTACCTCGTGATTGAGCAAAGCGGCTTCTAGCCCGGACATGGGGCTACTGCCCGAGGATGAGTCGTGGTCGCTACGCCGCTGCAGATCCAAGGCCTCTTCGGCTATTTGACGTCCGATTTTGCTCACCTCGACGTGACTAGAGATGAGCCGCTCGAGGCCACCGTTACCTACGATTAATGATCCTTCATTTGTTTTTTGTTTTTTTGTTGTTGTTGTTGTTGTTGTTATTTTTTCACTCGCTTAGCTCATGATTTTCATCCAATTCAACATACGGGTCAACTCACTTTGAGCAAAGTAATCGTAGTTTTCCTGAACACTACCGCCTTCCGATCGATTAGCGCTGCTCTCCACCTGCCGCGTATCCGAACTAAAAGCCAACATTGTACATGGTTTTATTTTATTTTATTTTATTTTATTTTAAAATTATTTTCCAAATCCTGCGAGCAAGTAATATATTATAGGTATTCAGGGACTCACAAGACGGCCGAATTTTTAGCTATGAGGTACTCGATGTCCTTAGTCCAAGGATTCTTGAACGACCTCCATTCCGAGCGCAGTTTCACGAAACTCGCTCCCTTGCCGCGAAACCTGTACACCTGAAACACCGACGCTGATGTTTAACAAAAATGTTATCTTATATACCAATTGATTATTTTTCGAGTGTTGGCCAAAGCATGTTATGCTATACCTGAGTGGTGACGGGTTCCGTCGTTTGCAAAGCAGTCTTGTGCGATTCCGCCAAATGCGGTATGTCGTCGTGGTGGTAATACTCGTACATGCTAGTACCGAGCAACTCTTGGGGCAAAAAGCCCAGCACGAGGGTAGCTCTAGCAACGATGAGATAGTTGTCAAATACGCTTTCGGTTGAAGAAAGAAAAAAAAAAAAAAAAAAAAAAAAGTAAAAACAAGATAATCTACCTCTGATCGACAAAGAGGAACTTGCCATCGATGGCGTGCCGCGAGACGAACTCGATGGTGCGCAGCCTGAGTCTGCGGGGTGCCGATGACGGTCCGATCAACGGCGCCTGGACCCGTCCCACCGCCACGAGGCAGGACAAGTTGCAGGCCTCGGTGTCCGCCTCGGGCTCCTGATCCTCGAGGCTCATCTTGGCCGGCGCCCACGACTTTAGGTAGCCCGTGCACTGGATCACGCAGTACTTCCAGTCTGCACGACGCACAACCGTTAACGCCTCAGTGAAATTTTATCGCCAAGTTGATTCCCACCCCTCGTCGCCCTTTTACAAGACACACGCTCTCTCTAAAGCATTCCCCATCGATTTCCGTATGCATATATATGTTTACACCGAGGGGCTCAGGTGTCTCGGCCCTTTGTCAAAGACGTACATCATAAAAATGTACGCCCTGCACCCTGGGTATGGAGGTGGGGTGGGTCGGATTCTTGAGATTGCGCAACGCTGTCCACCTCCCGGAAGAGCCGATTACGCTCTGGATTCTATATATACTTGGAAAAAAAAAAAAAAAAAAAAAAAGAAAAAGTTTTTCTCACCGTGATTCTGCTGTTTTTTCCGTCTGTGGGAGCCGGTAGTGGTGTCGGCCTCCTCCTTGACTTGCGTCTCGGGGCAGCGCGCGTCAACCTTGCGCTTCATCCGGCAGAAGAAGGAGCGCCTCGCGCCCGGGCATAGTCTCGACACTCCTTGGGGTACGTCCGTCTTGACCGGTAGCATCGCTGCGGACATAAAAACACGTTGGTGGATGAATTATCATGCGCGCGTTATTCATAAGCGAATAGTTTATCAGGGAGGATATTAAGTATACAAGAGATCGGTATGTTGTATTATGTGTAGGTGCGAGGGTTAATCTCAAAGTCAAGTTCGCCTCGATACGTCAGTATATGTAGGATCGGACGTGCGAGTCATTGCCGATGAATTCCAATACGAAAACGTTGTCGGATTTATGGAATACTATTGCCGATCTTCCGAGTTACCGATTTTTTCCGTACAATATCGTGCTTGACCGCTTTTGTTGTTCGTCGCGTGAAAGCGACCGATTGTGTAACTGCACACGTATAAACAATTATTTCTCCTTTTTCCAAAGCTGTGCCATTGTAACGAGGTTGCTTCGAGCGTGCCGTCATTCATTGACGTAGGTACTTAATTACCGCTGCAGCATGTCTTCGAAAAAAAAAAAAAAAATGCGAGCAACTTTGTTGAGCAAAACATTTATCTCACGTAGGTATATACGTATACCGTGTACATATAAAAATTTAATATAAGTGGACCACCCAAAGAAGGATGTTTCAAAACGACACCGTAATATACCTGTCATAAACAATGGCTCAACTTTCACTGACTTACATAGATCTATTATACCAGGATCTCAGCGTCGCAACTTTACCCTTTGATACATACGTATACGTATATTTTATATACCTATGATTACATAGCAATCAAGACGCGGAAAACGTCACCACGTATAATTGATTTCTCTACAACTGCAAAGCTATATAGACTTTACCCATGTATAAGCACAGTTCACACTACAGTATACATATAGAGCTCGGTTATCGTGTTGTATTACGCAATAAGCGGGGGATCCGTGATGTAACTCCTCGCGCTTGTGTATACGTATATAACGCAGCAGCGTGCAAACTCAAGAAGCACGAGAGCTAAGACTCGAGAGATAAATGTAATATAGGTTCAAGGTATAACGCCTCCCCGATGCCCGTATATGCAATATGACATGTGTATAAGTATATCGATGGACTAATAAAGTCGAGTGTAAGTATGTGTAAGTGTGAGACAGTTTTTTTAATTCAAAAATATGCGTAAATGGTCTGTAATCCTAATGGTCCATTGTTTGGTCGAAAAATTAAATCGATCCCGTAATACCATCTTTTCGTAGTTACAAACCATCTTTGGTTTGCGTCTTCCCTTTACCCAACGTACCTACTCAAGTGGAAAAGGTCACGGTCTGAATTTCCGTCTTCTTCTCTACATTTTGTCCAAGTATTTCTTCATTAAAAAAAAAAGTCTCATTTTCTGTGCAATCACAAGTAGTTCATGGTGGAGGGGCATTGATTCACCAAACAAAAACAAAAAAGACAAATACTCACTTTTGGCATCGATGAGTCGCTCGCGGGGGCTGAGATCCGAGGACGAGAGCTGCTCCTTGACCTTGGCGACGTCCTTCGGGTGTAGAATGTCGAACCAGCTCTGGCCGAGCAAATCGTCCTGTCGGAGGGTCAAGTCGGAAAAACGACAATTACATCCTTTGTCACCCTTATCCGGTTCATGGGGTCAAGGTCGTTCGTACTTGGCGACAAAAACGGTGCACGCGATCTGGGCGAAAGTGCGAGAGGGGAATTTCGCGGGTGTGGCTCTCGTCCTTTCTCTGGAGCTAAAACTCCGCTTATGTAAGCACCCCCTCCCCCCTCCCGATAAGAGTTCGCGAAACCCACCTATATATACATAGGCTCCGCGTTTACGTAATATTTTATTGCCATTGGAGAAAATTGGGTATTGTTCGGCACGAAGGGGGGCTCAGGTTTTTCCGTGTGTATTTACGTATACAAAGATTCGGGCGATGAATTCGTCGATTTGATGGATCAAACGAATATTGTAATTTTTTTTTTTTTTTTCACAAATTTAGTTGTTACTATGGCCTCCATGGGAAAGGAAATATCTATCTATAAATCCCGATAAATCAGCCCCGGATGGTTGTGTTTTTTTCTTTTTCAAAGGCGCTTTAAGGTGTCGGGGTTAGTGGAGTACGGGTGATCATTACATGCACCGTTGGGCGTACTCGTTGCAGTTTTCTTTCTTAATCGTTTTCTCATTATGTGAGTTTCGGTACGCGAGTGAAAAAAGAAAGGCAACTTTTGACGTACATAAACGTACAGCGTGTCCCGGTGTATCGGCATTCCTGTGCCATTTTCTCGTCAATTACAAACTCGCGGTCTTTTCTTTTCGAAAATTCGTTGTGTATACGCTGCACACCGTAAACTACCGATTTTTGTTTTCGATCGTGAGACAAAAAAGTTTAAGAAGAGAAAAATGAGCAACTCGCGTTGCAAATGCTTACCTGAGAGTAATTGAGCGCCTGCGAGACCGACTTGGAGACGTAGAGTATCCTGCCCCTATCGCATCCGACGACGAAGACGAAGCCCTCGGCTGCCTGCAATCAAATGCACGGTTTGTTTTGTAATTCGCGTACCGTCGTATTTCAATTTCAATATTTATGCAATCTGCGGCATCAGTGGTCCTAATTTCTTCTTCTTTTTTTTTTTTTTTTCTCCCTTCTCGGGAGTACACGTGTAGCAAATTTCAATAAAAAATGAAAATAAATGCCATTCAGGTACCGATCACCACAGTGAACGCATTAGGGGTAAAAAGAAAAAAAAACCAACGCGAGACCGTGAGAATTGAAACTCGCAAAGTCCGTATACATATGTACAGTGTACAACATACGTGCGATAAGAGCCGCTTGCAAATCGCTTGGTTTGAGTTCTCCCGTGTAGGCATCGGAGAAAGGGGTTATAGGTACCATATATACCGATCGCCGGATCGCCAAACAATGCAAAATCACGCAATCTTAAGCCAAAAGGTCGAGGTACTTACTTACTCCATGCACGCGCAAACTACACGTGGATCAGCGAAAATTCGACAATAAACGTGAAAAAATCATCTCGTGCGCAACAACTGCCGAGAAGTGTATGTATATTACACCAATCCGAAAACGCCTTCTTGCCCATAACTTTTACTGCGTGTATATATATGTACATTTACGTACGTGGTATACATATTGTAATGTATGCAAAACGCAACGGTCCGAGCAGTTAAAAAAAAAAAAAAAAAAAAAAAAAAAATGCAATCGAAAAGACGTGCACGAGGGAGTTTGTTGTTGAAGCTTTTGTGTATTTGTATACAGAGCGAGAAAAGCACATGCACGTGTGTACATTGCACTGTAATCGGCTGACCGATTGTAAAAGGTATGCAAGATCCGAGCGGTCGGGGTGTGGTCACTTTATGTACTCTGTATCTCCATTTAACCAGTGCCTTTTTTTCTCTCCTCGTTGCACGCGGGGGAGGGACGTACAGTGAATTCGTAGACAAGCGTTTCGTTAATTTATTCATTAAAGATCGAGCATTGGGCCGCGCGTTGCGAGTTGAACCGATCTGCACAGCTTCCAATTTAATTAATGTGCGGAGGGACGTAAAAAAAAAGAAAAAAAAAAAATCGGGCCTTACATAGGTACACACACGTTACGATCGTGGGATATGTTTAGCTGCTGAACCGTTTTATGTAACAGAGGCAACCTTAAGTATATAGGCACCTATAACGATCATGTTTTGTTTGCGCGATCTGTATATCACGTCATAATCCTCGGTCTCTAACGCCGTGATTACAACACGTAAATACGTGTGTACCTACTCACTACTACCATACATATAACATATTATAAAGCGAGAACGTTTTTACCTTTAGATTAGCATGTGTTTTGTTTTTTTTTTTTTTCTTTCCGTGGGTATAATCACAATGTCGTATTCAAATGTTCACGCCTCAACGGGTGCCAAACGCAACACAGCTAATGGTTTCGTTGCTTTTTTGGCGTCCGCGTTTGAATGGGTACACATTTATTTTTTAATAGTATATTGAGACAATGTGCTTAACCATGTATGTAGTATATATAACTCGGAAGCTATACACATGGGGTGTGACGAATGCACCAAGGGCTCTTTTGTTCGTTGCGTATTTTAGGAGATTTTGTGATCTGATTTTGATTTATTTTCTATGTCTAACATACTTTAAGTTCACCCCTGTTACAGTAAAACAAAAAAAAAAAAAAAAAGTATCTTTCCCTAGTTTCCACACTATAAATACCATTAAAAAGGAGAGCGAGTGAAAAATAAAAAAGAAAAAAGAAAATTGCAACATATGGGTGTATTTATATGTAGATCAAAGAGAGGGAGGAGGCGTCGAAGCCGCTGAAACACGGCGTGCATTGTTCGGAAGCATTTTATGTCTCTCCTTTTCTCGAGACTCTTTCTATCTTTCCGTTGCTTTTGACAGTTTTTTTTTTTTTTTTTTTTTTCTTATCTTTTCTACGCATTTATTAGGCATACATGCGTGTCTTTTGTCACGCGGGTACGTTATACTCGGCACCTATTGTGATTTTTCCTTTTCATGGGGCGATCGATTCTTTTGATCGTTCAACCAAGCGATGACTGTTTATTAAATAATAACTGTATGTTTCACGATTTTCCACAGCAGGCACTTTGAATGTACCTGCGTGTTTTTTAAAAACAATCTCGATGGCGACTGTAAGAGAAAATTGTCAAGTTTTCGATCGATGCAAGTGTCAACGTGAATCACACGAAATAATTCATTCAACAGCCTTTGTGACGTTGCAAGCAATTGAAATCCATGTAGATTCAACCCTCGAAATGTACCTACCCATGATTGGCGCAATAGACGAAGAAAAAAAAAAAAGTATAACAAAAAAAAAAAACTCCCCACGATTTGTATCGGCTCGTGTTAACTCGGCCAACAATCCGGCAAAGTGAGAGCACGTATAACAATGGGTATACACGTATATATATATATACATATAAACGATCGCGGCCGCGGAGAAGGAAGAAAAGCCAATCCATTATCATTATATACCCCGTGGCTGCGGTGCACTGCCGCACTAGAAAATTTACTATCTATCAGCCTCCCCCCCCCCTTGACGCGTACGTAAAATATTGTATACATATATATATATATACCAATGCATCGTTACAGGACTATATTATAACGAGCCGTATTCCTGTACCTACGTATATGTATATTTTATTTTTTCTGCGCGTATATACGTATGCATTTCTCCGGCCTCTCGCGGGGGTCACGAGAGTACAATAAAAGTCACGGAATTTCAAGCGAATTAATAATCCCCGCACGTGCATGGATTTACAATACGAGCTCACAAAGGTAATGATATATACTTACCGGGCGTTGCTTCATATAGATAAGGATTAGGTACAGTCTAGATCCGATGTATACTTACAGGACGTATACGTGTGTATGTAAGTATACCTGGAAAATCGATCTCGTTTTTCAAAACTGTGTATCACATGTATATACACCTATATGTATGCACATGCGGTACATTGTTTAATTGACCGGTTGCTCGTGGGTTTCGAAATCCCAAGGAGGGAACGACCATTGCTAGTTAGGGAGAGGCGGTGGTGCATTGTGAACTCTCGTGATAAGAAAGGCGGACGCTCGGGAACGAAGGTGATCTCGTTTACGGGTCTCTGTCTCGCGTTCGATCGTATCGCACCTGAGTTCGCTCTTTATTTCTCCCTCTGTCCAAGCGGCAGACAATAGATTTTTTTTCCCTTTCGAACGAATAGCTATATGTTTTTTGTGTTGCAGTTGTTTGGGCAATACACGCGCGGTGTCGTTTTTTATGCATACATCTTTATTTAACGTTGCAATATACGCTCCGTTCGAGGGAAAGTTAATTGAAAGCGCGTATAATAACGGAGCTTATCTAAATTTCCTTTTAACTGCGCGGGTGACAATTACGCGGTGGATTGGCTGTATTATCCACACGCGCGTTTTTTTTTCCCTCCTGTTATCTAAAATACCCATGCCCGAACCGATGGATAATTGCAATATCCGTCACTATTTGCAAAGTAATGGAATAATAGTGCGTGTTTGCGACAATTGTTTTTGCGCCTACCTGGAGGATGAGAGTCTTGAGTTCCTGATCGCTGAGAAAGGCGGGTTTGTAGTGTCCTTCCGTGTAAGAAGTGACGGCTCCGAGGATGGTCTTGAGATGCTGGACCGCCATGCGGAGCACGGTGAGCTTGTCGAGTTTGCGCGACATGGCGTGGCACATCGGTATCATGGCCGACAGCTCGGTTATGTACGTGTTCATCTTGTCCCTTCGTCGTTTTTCTATCTCGCTGTGGTTTTGCCTGAAAAAAAAAAAAAAAAAAAAAAAAAAAAATACATTGAAAATCGGTATTCCTACTTGCCGATTTCTCGTATAAATCGGGGATGAGGATTACATTGATTATTAATCCCATTGGAAATAACAAAAAATAGTACACGGAAGGTCATTAAAATTCTATCTATACACGTGAGTCTGAACCAAGTAAGGGATTTCGTTAGTGCGACTTTTTTAACGAACTAACGAGATGAGGGTAAGTTGCAATAGAAGCTCGAAAGCAAGAAACGAATAAAAATTATCACACCTATTTTATTATATATCGTGTAAAATTTATATGTACAGGTATAGGTCCGTGTAAGCTAAAAAAACATAGTTTGTCGAACCTCGGGGAAGCCGTATACGCGTTGAGAAGGAATCGAGGCTTAGGTCAAGGTCACCAGGTTCATTCTTTTTTTTTTTTGCTGTACTTTTCGAAGATGCATGATACACGATGTTGCGTGCAAAGGTGCAAGTTTGTGTCGTTTAATGGAGTTTGACTTACTTTTTACAGTCGTTGTTGGACCTGATGGATTTGGCATCGTCTCCTTCGTCCTCCATGTCGTTGCCATCGCTGAAATAAATAAATGTATACGATAAAATCGGTATGAATCGGGTAGTAGAGGAATCGAGAAAATGAAAACGTATCGAAAGTTCCAGCTTTGAGCAAACACAAGAACTCAAAGTTCGGCTCTCGAGACGACAATGAGCCGCCACAAGCTTTGAATGATCTATCGATTTTTTTGTATAGGTGTACGGTTACCGCGTGAAAATTCAAGGAAAAATGAGCTATATCAACGGCATCGGCGACAATCCCCGAGATTTTGATGAATTATGCAAAAGAGAGTAACAGTACAGCAGTCTGTTGCACGATAAGTTGCGTTACGGGGTGTGTATATATATACCTATCCGTACGAATGTGTGCCAACGTATACGCCGTATACATAATATACCTATATGCAAGAGCGTGTGCTCGCGCGATCGGCCGCCATTATAACGAAAAACCCGGTTGCGCAACCACGCGCTGATTCTCTTTCTCTCTTTCTTTCCTCCAATTCTCGCGCACGTTTATACACATATGCATGGATAAGCACGGTAACGTTGAAAATGCACAGGCTGATCTATAAATTTTGGGATTTTTCCGATTTGCCGCTCTATGAATGCACACATATGGGCGCAAATGCATAGTTCATACACGGCGTACATAAACACACAATCACCGCATAATGGATTATTTCTTCCTGTTTCGTAAAGTTTATTACGCTATACGTGTATGTGTATACATGCGCACGTGTAATACCGCCCCTCGCGATCATACAAAATTCATTGTTACCGATTTTACGGAAGGATGACGATCGGCACTCATAATAAGCTCATCGGACTTTTGTTTCACATGTATAATTTGTTCGCGGTGTCATCAATAATAATCGAGTCGGATGGAAGTTGGAAAATTACGAAACTATGTGATGCCTGCTATACTTTTTTCTCACACCGATTTCCAGGATATTTTTTTTCCGTATCTGTACGTATGAGCCTTCGAGTTGTGCACGCGAAAAAAAATTCGAACTCATCCGTAGCACCAATTACATACACACAAGTATTGCCAGTGCGACGCTTGTACGAAAAAAAAGAAAACCTTTAAAGACACATATTAAGTATACGTACTCGCGAAGCTGCGGAGTCGGTGCAAACGAAGAGAAGAAAATCGAGGAGGAGGGAAGACTTTGGAAAGACTTTTGGAGGGGGGGCAAGGAACTGCGTGGCTTTTCCGCGACACAATCGAAGCGCGCGGATCAAAGGGTTGACTACACACCTCGTCAAGGCTTCTCTCTGCCGCTCGCGACGCGGGACTCGAAACAGCTGCGACAATTGCGGGGTTTCCAACCGACACGACGACAAACGAGCGCGAAACTCGAGGAGCTGCTCTCCCGCGACCTTCGCGAAACTTCCCCGCTAGCTGTTGCTCGATTTCCTCTTGTGAGTTTTACCCTTTTGTCGGAGGGTGCAAGTATATGTCGCTCTCTCTCTCTCGCTCTCCCTCGTTGGTGATTCCGACACGATCGCGATGACAATTTTATGGGTACGTTGTTCCGTTACGAAGATCGTTGTGATTAAAATATCAATTCGATTTAAGGGTTTTAATATGTACCTGTACCTGTTTTGGATCGGTTGGAAAATCGTTATCGGATGATTTACTCGAACATTCTGGATAAGCGTCGCCACAACGTATACAAATATCCTTCAAAACAATTGTACTAAAAGAAGGTATAATCATCAGAGATGTCACAACATGTATATATATATAAGGTAGAAACCGATGGGAGTAACGTGGCTATCATTATACCTCCAAAAACTTGACAAGTCCGTACACGTATTGTAATTTTGCATAGAAAAAGAGTACCGATCGACACTTAATTCCCGACGAACCCAAGCATTTGTATATACGTATAATATCATAATAAAAGGAAATACTCACTGGCCAAGGATCTTCCTCTTTTTCGACGGGTGCTCCAGCGCGTCGTCGACGCTGCCAATGACCCCGTGCTGCTGGTTATCGTCCCGCTCCGACAAAGAGGACAAACTCCTCGCGGACGAGTGGTGATGGTGATGATGGTGATGGTGGTGGCTGTGGTGGCGCCTTCCCGTTCCAGATTGTTGCCGATGCTGCTGTCGTTGATCGGCAACCACGGCTGGGGTGCCCGCGCTGCTGGTTACTGTAGTCGCCACGACCGCTTCTGTTGCAACCGTCATCGTAGCCGTAGTCGTGGGGATCGACTCCGGGGTGGTGGTGGTATCCATACGCTGGTCCGTGCTGCTGTACACCGGCTCGGCGGGGGAGACCTTAGCGGGGCGACAGGTGCTCGCCGCCGATTTCGCCACCACGACCACCAGACACGGGGACGGCGTTGCCGTTGTGCTCGGAGTCGACGGAGTTGTCGGGGAGGACGATGGCGTCCCGACTCGAGCGTCGCTGGCGCGCCTCGGTGCGGTGACGATCTCACCTCCGGGAGGGCCGGCGGCTACCACGGTGGTGGTGGGTGGTTCTAGCTCGTCGTAGTACACCGTTGCGCAAGGGCTTCTGTTTTTTTTTTCATAATTTTTTTTGTTTTTTACTTTAAAATCGAAACTGCATTGGTTAATACATATAGGTGCGTGTGTATAGAATTTTCATTTCACCGAGGAATAATTTTTCATCGACCGAACGCATCTTCGTGTAACTGCACACACTTTTTAAACGAACATTGAAAAATAATTCAAGATTATCGTACATGTAACTACAATTTTTTACAATTGCGATTAAACTTTTTGCTTTGGTAACGGCAAAGGTTTTTTTAGTTTTTTTGTTTTTCATAAATTTAACTACTTGTAGAGACGTAGTTCCGAGTAGATTATCTAAGCATATTACGCGCTGGTGCATCTCACGTGTGCGTATATTCATGGGAAATTTCAGGAATAAGAAGCGAGGAGGATACATTTTCAATTCTCGAAATGATTAATTTATGGCTCGTTATAATACGCGTGCATGCTGGCAATTTTTAATTCAATATATCAAACTCATAATTACAATTTTATCTTAATGCAATGTTTTTCCAAAGATGAGATATTACATGTACATACTTTAAAACAATTAAGGGGCAAAATTCCTTTTGCGTGATTTTCGATAAAGCCCCTTCTTACGTATAATACACCCTCCCTGTCAACAATCAAGTACCCATTAAAGTACCATTATGAAAAAAAAAATAAATAATAAATAATAATAATTTCTGCGCTAAGTGATCGACTCCCGATCATATTTATATAGATGACAAACGCGAAAAACATTTTGCAAGTTCTAGCTTAGGGTTTCCTCGTCCGCGTATAAATATCAGCTCACATACGCACCGAAGCGCATTAGAAAAGGAAGAAAAATAATAATTAGAAGAAGAAGAAAAAAAAAAAAAAAAAAAAAAGTAAAAACAAGATAATCATCACATAACCTCTTTCATTCAATTAAACGGCCTCCACTGTACACTCATATTACTCACACATATATTAGTCTGCACCTTCTCTGAAAACTATCAATTATGGGTGTAATCCACAATCGCCACCAGCAGTTACATATGTGAGACGTGACAACGTTGCTTGATTGGGGGGCGCTATTGTCGATTTACTGGTGATGTCACGTATCCGTAATCCCTCCAGCAGTAAAAAAAGCAGACGACTCGGAACTTCGCTCGATTTTGTCATATTGTGCTATTATCCAAAATATCCTAAAAATTAAGCTATACTCGAAAATATAGCCTGCTTAGGGATTGCGGATTACATCACGTGACATCATCAGTAAATCGACAGTAGCGCCCCCCCAATCAAGCAACGTTGTCACGTCTCACATAACTGCTGGTGGCGATTGCGGATTACACCCTATAGATGCGACCAGATATTTCTTATGTTTATCACAATAAAAAAGCTATTTTTGATTTCAAATAAATACAATAATTACAAAATATGGTTACACATAACAATTACATCACACTTTTTTTGTTCTCTGAGTTTTAAAATTATTTTCAACGCATAAAAGAGTTTTTTTTTTTTTAATATTGATACTTATATACTTATGAAATGTTAGCTTTTATGCAAAATTTCAGTTGCTGTTGACCAAATATATCAAATTAAATAACATGACTGATCTGTTTTCAAATAAGTTTGGCACTCACAGAGACGACAGACAAACATACTTTTATTGTCTTTTACCACAAACAGAAACAACATTTGAACTATAGTTATAAATAAATATATTTATCGCAGTTTCATCTCCATTGTTCATCGCAGACTCCAACGTATTTTCTTACAATTCCAATAATGATCGACGTAAATAAAACAATGTTACACTACATTGATTCAAGACGCGACTATCACTTAAAATTATGCAAAGTCAATATAAAAGTCTCCATAATTTATATTCCTAGACGCTCGACACATATGAAAAAAAATGGCACACATTGAAACTACTAAGATTCTTCCTTATCGTATTTAGCCTTGAAAAAATATAATAATAATAATAATCATAAAAAACACTTAGAGCTACATTTTTTGTAATGATAATCGACTGAAAATATGATCTAGTTATAAAAAAAAAAAAAAAATTGATTTGTATAACGTAGGTATGCAACTTATCTTACATGGCTTA
>NW_019379754.1:348520-370280 GCF_000648655.2 Copidosoma floridanum | reverse complement strand
GAGAGAGAGAGCGAGAGTTTGTTAATGAAAAAGTGAGGAGTTATCAGTTATGGATGTTTATAAAGATGTTGATTGATGAGTGTATCTGAAAAGGGCATGGTTCTTATACTGTGGCCATGAAGGTCTGGCATTTTAAAGTGCACTGACATAATGCTTATTGAAAATATAATTACTAATTAATATTGCACATACGCGCAAGCAAATGAACATTGTTATTTTTAGTTTATCTATGCCACCAGCGAGTTTGTGTTTTTTTAATACTTTTTAAGGTTATGATAGGGCAAAAAAATCGAATATATATATGTTCTACACCTTTTTTAAATAATTTCACAAGTATGTTTTAATTTCTTCTGAAACTTTCCACTTTTATTTCATACAGAAAAACATCCAAAACACTAAAATTAGAAGATATGTTTTTACATAACTCAACACCTTTCTATTTGTGCGTCACGATACTTTTTCATACCAGGAAATCCGTAGAAATCGTTATTTTTGGTGTATCTTATTTTTTTTCAAGCTATGTCGTATTTTTTAATATTTGAAGGTTATGCGCACGTATAACCATGCAAAATTAATTCTGGATTCTTGTAACTCTAACTAAACATTGTATTATTCATTTCAAAATTTTCCCTCTTCATTTCATGAAGCTATATCAAAAACATTAAAAATTAAAATTATCTTTTTAAACACCTCAACGTCTCTGTTATACTGATATTTTTGACTCCTTTTGGAAATCTGTAAAAATCATTTTTTTTTTTTTTTCTGTATATTGCTTTATTTTTAAAATATGACATATTTTTTAATATTTAAATGTTACATCTCACTATGAAAACCCGTCGAGTTAATATTGGCTGTCTGCATCAATATGTCATGCATGCAAAATTTTTTTGGTAATTTACCTTATAAAAATAACAAAACTAACTAGTGTATACGTGTATTATACCACATGGACGCATATGTATACAGTAGAGCCCATGGAGCCATGGAGGCTGTAGAAGTAGACAACTACACAGTACACACTCACATGCATACCTCGATTCTCTATGACCTCAAATATATACAATACACACATACTTGTATGCATGCATACCCCTGTATGATTCCTATCTCACTTAAAGAGTTGGAAGAAAAGCCATTCTCTTTGTACGAAAAAAGAAATTGTAAAAATTGTCAAGTTGAACGTGAACACTACAATAATAAACATTTACACTAATATTCTATTAAGTTCAAAAAATATACACGCAAAATACTATTGAAGTAAAATCTTAATACATGACTTGCTTCTCTGAAATAATGTAATTGTTTATTTGTTTTTCTTCAATTTTGTATCAAACTTTAATTAATAATAAATAAAATCCTTGAATTGAAAATGTGAAACATACTATATGCACTATTTGTAATATAGTACAGAGAACAATGGTAAGAAGCGAGAATACGAGGGGTACTTTGCAGCTTGGGGCGCTGACGTCTGGTACTGCAGTTTGATTTTTTAGCTAAAGTAATAATCGTTTCTCTATTTATGAAAAAAGCATTTTCAATAAAAATTGGATGTAGAATACGATGGTCATACTTAAAACACGCTAAGTGGTGAGTTTCATTGTTAAAAATTGATTTAAACATTTAAATTGTTTATATCAGTATGAAACTGATTGTAAATTTGTTTTACATATTTTTCTTTTAAAATTTACGTTTTTCCCTTTATAATAAAAAAAAATTAAATCTTCAGCTCGAATAGAACCAAAATTATAAATTTTTGAAAATTAGTCTTCAAGTTAAAAACTCGCTTTCATCGAATTTTCGACCGCTTATATTATCTAAAATACGTAAAAAAAAAAAAACCTCGAACTTTTATGTTTTTTGCTAAAAGTAGAGTCTGTAAAAAAAAATTCAGCCAATTCTGAGATGTGTTGGTCAAAAAGTGCTCGGTTTGTAAAAGAATGACCCATTTACGTACATCAGTGTTGGTATTCTGATACCGTCTGTCATTTATAACCATGAAGCCAATTTTTACGTCTTTCTTGGCAAATATCTTTGGAAAGTGCCCCATTACAGGCTTGCTAACATAGAGAAAGAAACTTAGTAGGTTAAAAAATATGACGATATATTTATAAAGCGCAAAAATGTAGTATATATATCGTTCGATTTTTGGAAAAATCACGCATTCTGACTAACGACATCGTGAGCCTTATGAAAAATACTTAGATTTATAGTATCAAAAAACATTGAAAAATGCCAAGTTAAAAAAGAAATCAAAAAATAAATAAATAAAAAAAAAAACCATTCTTAAAGTGACAAACAATTGATACGTAAACAGCCCGTGTATGGTACTGTATATATTTGCAGCGCCGAGCAGCTCGCGTCTTATTCAATTCTATTGTAAATGGAGAGATTCACCTAAACACGATACCTTTAAAAATTATTTATTTACCTATAATGAGTGAAATAATTGAAACGTGATTTTGGGTGTAAAATATTATTGTTACAAAGACTGAGAGGAATCTCGGTGAATCCATAGAGTAGAGGAGGGAAAGGAAAAACAAGAGACCGATGTTGTTGTACAAAAAATTGCGCTTTTTTTTCCCTCGTCTCCAAGTATCGGCGTAATAATAGAAAGAAAGTGAGAGATAACCGTGACACGAGTCGACCCCTTTTGCGATAATTATAATTATATGTTTGGTCACTGCAACGCACGTATTCTCGGCTCTCCCACAAACTTTCTTCTTCTTCTTTTTTTTTTTTTTTTTTTTTTTTTTTTTTTTTTTTTTTTTATTATTGTTATTTCAGCAAAAAATCTTGGGGGAAAAAAAAAAGTGTGGAAAGAAAAAAGGATAGCCCTTACTCTTGTAGAGCCTCGGGCAAGCCATAGTAGGCTTGACTCTGTTGGTGGTAAATCATGGCACTGGCCGAGGAGTCGCCGGGTAGCCTCGGTCTGAGCTCCTCGAGCGAAACAACGAGCTCGCGGGGCTGGTGACGCTGCGATGATTGGTGGAGTAGCTCGTGAGCGTAGCCCTGGTTACCCTGGGCTACCATATCGTCGATTTCAGCCCCAAGGCCCTCGATCAGCCCTACTGGCGCGACATTGCTGCTGCCCTCCGGCGACGCCTCCTCGATTTTGCTCCCGACGTCCTCGAAGCAGTCAGCGATCCTGCCCTCGATGCACCCGTCCAGCGATAGACTGCCCTCGTCTGTGTGCAAAGTGATTTTTTTTTTTTTTTTTTTTTTTTTTTTTTTTTTTTTTTTACTAAGGTGGTGGATAAAAAAATCACGCTAATCGCATACATAGTTACTATATCTCGTAGCACGGATAGGTGTAACAATCACAATTCTATACTCGACTTGCACGTTTTTTGGAGCACCAAGTGAATCGAGTCATCGTGGAATGTGACATGGTGTTCTTACCGTCTGACCACACCTGACCCGTTCTACTTGGGCCCCGCGTTTTCAAGCTTACATGGGCGACAGAACTCACTCGTTTCGCAGCGCGTCTCGGCGGCAATTTTTCAATGCTCGTAGAGCCACGGCGTACAAATTAACCCGATTCGTGCAACGGCAAGAAGAGCTGCATCCTCGTCAACCGGAATCTCGTTAGCCGCGGGGGGGCTTATCGCGTAATCCAATCACCGCTACGCAGTCATCGAAGAAGAGACACCGAGCAAAGATCATCCATAGGGTAAACAACAACAACAACAAATGACAACGTGTGCGTTAGATATAGTTACCGAAGAGCCTGTACATCCAGGAAGTGGCAGCGGCATCCTCGACCGGTTGCACCGGAGGCCTGTCCTCCCCGGTGCTCCTCCCCACGGGCAACGACGACGCCTGCTTCTCCTCCTCCTCTTTCCTCCGCCCCCTCGTGCCACTCCAATGAGTCCCGACGCCCGCCGTCGAGCCTCAAATTACACTCGACATTTTTCTACCTGCACCGATACATACCAATGATTCTTTGACTGTTGCAACTGTGTGTGGGAGCCTTTTTTTAACTTGCGCTATTGTTTCCTTTACTTTTCGTACGAGTAAGTATACCGGTGGCTCCGCTCACGGGTGACACCCATGTGCTCTTCTCTTTTTACTGGTGTGTACGTTTTTTTTTTTTTTTTTTTTTTTTTTTTTTTTTTTTCTTTTCAGTCGAACGGGCAAAGAAGACTCCAGCTCAAACGCCGCGTTCAAAGAACAAACTATACCCTTACACGTAAACACTGCACAAGTATATAGAAAAAAAAAAAAAAAAGAATAAAAAGGATGGAGGTGGAACAATGCGTGGCTAAGCGAGCGAGAATAGGTACAAGTAAACGCGAGTGGTAAGTGCCGTGTCACGAGAGCGACTGGAAAGCGATCGCGCGACCCGCCAACTCTCTCCCCACGTGGTCGCGTGCGGCCGGCGATCGGTTAACTCCACTTGCTCGCTCGCTCCCCCCCCTTTTTTTTTTTTTATCCCGCACGCGTAAGTATATACGGCAATGTAATAAAGTGGAGAGAAAGAGAGCTGCCGCGCACAGGTGATGGGAGTCGCCCGAGTGTCTAATGTATGCGTGCACGAGGAGTAGGTGTGTAGACCTATATATACGCGCGAGTAGGACGTACCCTCGACCGAGCCCCCACACCCCCTGTATACCCACTGCGGAGGCGTAGGGGGTGTCGCTCTTCGCGGCCGGCGCACGCGCCTCTTGTCCACCGCTCCTCGTCGCTTATTACTTTTTTTTACCCCGAGGTCTCGAGTATATATACTTGTACCGTCAACCTATATACACCCCTTTTTACCACGATTTATATATATTCACCGTCATTTCTACGTACATCTACGCGCAATCGAACAAAACGTTGCGCGTTTCTCGTTTGCGATAAATCGGCGTGCTTTTCGACTGCCTCGTCGGGTTTCAAGTTTCGATATTCCCGGGAGTCGTTGAATTTTTGGCCAAGCGATTTCAATGATACGAGTGTGGTGCCTCTCTGTTTGCCCGTATAACATCTCGAGGAGCTTTTCGAGTGACGTGAAACACGCGCGGACAGACGCACATTATGAGAAAAGTTGTGGCCATTCGACTTCCAAACTTGGAACCTTCGAGTGTACAACCCTCGAGGTATGGGTACCCGCATTTGTCCACCCTCACCCGATCCGGGACATTTTTCAGCATGAAATACATCCACGTACACACCCCCACACGCGTGTATATATCTTTGTTCTCCACGTCCGGTAGAGAGAGAGAGAGAGAGAGAAGTGCATCGTCATAACGATGGCCATTCGTCATTAAACAAACGCAGGCGCACGTTGTACTGACGATGATCGTTAAGTCGGGCTTATCGCGTTCGGAGGTCACATCCTGACCCCCTTCGGCCCTCGAGCTTTCGCGTTAATTACCGGCGAGCAGCTTTGACGATCCTCGTAATCCGTTTGTCCGGGTCTCCGGCCATCGGGGCCAAACGCCGAATTAATTAGGACGATACAATATGCCGGCAAATGCATGCCTATCTTTCCACACGGTTTTCACGGACGTTTTTTTTTTTTTCCCTCTGGTTTGGTGATATCGTACCACGGCGCTGCCGATCACGTTGGTATGTGTAAGTGATCGGTATAGGACAGCTGAAAAGTTTTTTTTTGCTTCTCAAAAGCTTCGAGAGGGGGTGGGAAAAGAAAAAAAATCAATTAAGCTGGATGCTACGTGCGGTTGTCCCCCGCGAACACGTTAGTTTTCCTTTGTTCGGGGGGATGTGAGTCTCGCGTTACATCCGCGCACCCAGTTGGACGGGGAAACGTGATAATCTCGATTATTATCTCGCTCGTGATGGGAAAAGTGGTCATCTTGGACCTTCCGATTGATTGGTAAAACGAAACCACGTTGCAGCTCCGGGTGTTTTTTCTTTCTCCTACCATCCTCGAAATCTAAGGGACAATGCTCGTCTTACCGCTAACTGATGGTGTTTCATTCACTCATTGTTGCAGAATATAAAACTCAAGGTAAAAAATTGTACTTTGCAGAATATTCTTTATTGTTTTTGCATTACTGTTTCTCGTTGCTTATCTCTTCGTATTGATGCGAGTTTTTTCGTTGCAGTATTGTAAAAATCGTGTACCATTTTTGTTATTCGGTTGGGTACAAAAATTATTTTAAAATCAACTAAAACAGTCGATTTTTTCATATCTACCTTTAACTCGCGACAGGTACCTCGACGCCTGCGCTACATTGGACAGTCCCTGTGTCTTCGACAATCTAAAATTGAAAATAAAAAAATAAATAAATAAAAAAAAAAACCATTCTTAAAGTGACAAACAATTGATACGTAAACAGCCCGTGTATGGTACTGTATATATTTGCAGCGCCGAGCAGCTCGCGTCTTATTCAATTCTATTGTAAATGGAGAGATTCACCTACGCGCCACAATTATAACGCAGCTCGAGATAGTTTTCGTCACGCACCCAAAAATTACCGTTAACTGGACTCTCGAACCGATTTGCCGAGTAATTGTATGTGCACTTTGTCACGAAATTACCCAGGAAATGGCTCTCTCGCATATTCGTGGGGCAAATGGAGATTAATATGCTCTTATCAACTCTGTTCGAATTAATGTAAACAATAGCAAAGGAGACGATATCGAATCAAACGATATGAGGGAAAAAGAAAAGGAACATCGATGGCCAGGTTTAATTGGCACGGAAGACACAATAGCGACGAGGAGGAGGAGGAGGAGGACAAGACTAATCGATACAGTGCAGGGGATGTTGTTTTTATTACCTTGTTTTTTCTCGGGCTCATTATTACACGATTCGGCGAGCAATCAGCGACGAAAATTAACGACCTGCCAATTATGAGGTGCCTCCTCTCCCAACCCCAACCTCGGCTCTCTCTCGTCTTATGGATTATAATTAGGCAGTTCTTTCCAGAAACAATAGTAAAGAAGAAGAAGAAAAAAACAAAGTTGTATCTCAATTTGATCGTCAAATGTATGCGTTCATTAAATTGCATACACCTATATATGTGACTACTGTTTTTGTAAAACGCAAAATCACGTATATATATATGAAGGTAAATGAATCAAATGCATATTATTTTGCAGGTATATTGTCTGTGTTTTTTTTTTTTTTTTTTTCTTTCCAACAGAGTCAAATATCCCAAGATTGCACAACCCTCGTGTATAATATACACAATTTTATAATGGGTGCTTATCGATGAAAGAGGTGGGTCGGAGGGGGGGGGTACCCAGTATTGGTATACAAGAGAGTAAACGCTGGCCAGTTACGCAAGTCTTATCGCAGCCTATACACCTATTATACCGGCTGCAATTGACGGATCATACCAGGGCGATGTGTACACACGAACCCGGGGATCTGCGTGTGCCGCTGACACGTTCGCTGCTCCGCAGGTTACACAATGTGTATATAGGTAATGCACATACATACATATGTGGCTTTCGTTAATTCAAACTCTCCCTTTTTCGCTTTGTGCGTTTGTCGCGCGAGAGATAACGATCGCGTAACAGTAATGAGAGGGAGAGAGCGTGTGTAAAGGAGGCTCGGGTTAATCAATTATGGGAGCCACTTTTTCAAGGTTTCTAGGGATATGGATTTAGGTTCTTTCAACGCCACTGGGCACAGGTACACATGTTATATAATATGCTTTGGAGTTTCAGCGCATTGAGATCACAGAAGAAGAAGCATCAGGTTGCATCTGCCATTCAAACGTATGGAATAGGAAACATTTATTTCATTCGTCTTTCTTGAACGACATATCTTTTGTACATATGTATAGCCGAGCAGTGCGAATAGTCGTCAACTGCAATGTATAGGTACATGCACTACTTGCGAATTGCGATTGTACAACGTATGATACACGAGGAAATCCACAAAAAAATATCCCGTTTTTTTCCCCCCCATTTAAATAAAAAACATTTTTTTGAGGAACACCTTCGAGGATAGGGCTCATTTTACTCGTACTGTCATGTACTGTGAGGAAAAACTTTTGAACGCCCTTTTTCCGCGATTTACGTGTTAAAATTACATCCTAAATAGTTAATACTTACGTATAAATTGGCGACGAAAACGAGATATTATTTGTGGTTTTTGTCACATACGCGTGTGTACGTATAACAACAAGATACGATGTAGCACATTCTACGTGTACTCAGATTGTTCTTCGATCTCGTGGCGCGGCACGTAAATGTACCGATTTTTATGCAAAAGAGCAAGTGCCCTTTTTATTTTCGCACACAAATTTGAGATCAAGTGTACAAAGGGATGGCTGCATAAGTACACCGTATTCAAATCGTTGGGTACTTGGAATCGAATGAACAGCACAAAGCAGATGTGAGAGAAAAAGTTTGAGGCCACCCGGAAAATCCGAGCACATTATGTACATACATTACGAGCTATAAGTCTACGACGCGTTTGCAATGTTATTAACATCGTGCGTTGTCTTTGGACTCTGCTTGGCAATGTCAAGGTTTCGACGACTGCAACCATTGCTTTTTTTTTTTTTTTTTTTTTTTTTGTATCTGCCGCGCGCGTCTGTTTTCGTATACGTTCTCGCACTATCCATACATACGCGTGTGTTTGAATTGTTTTCCACTTGCAAGTTAAAAACTGCATCTGTTACAAACACCACAACGCGTCCCGCGTGCGCTGTACACGAAAATCATTGCGATAAGAAAAATCGAGGAATATTCGCGACGATATCTAATCGATTCACGGAGAGAGAAATTCAGCTCTCGTACAAGTTTATGTACAAGTAAAGACCCGTGACAGCGAGTTTGATGGGCTTACATATAAATCTAGCTTGTGTGGATATAATGGCTGGACTCGAGCTTTGCATTTTGTCTCGCCAACAGCCCGATGGGCAATCATTACCATGGCCTATAAACACCGAGACTCATGCAACGAGAGATCGTGTTTATTCTTTTTATGTCGCATCACCTGCTGGAGACTTTGGATCGCGGGTGTATAAGTACCCGCAGGTACCCACGGTAAACTGAAAGTCATCGATTGAATGAGATCCCGGAGAATCGGGGGATTTTTCGTTGTAGGAATTATTGCCGCGCAAAAGGGAAGGAGCACCAACCGGTAGCGAGCAATTTTTGCCACGCCGTTCCAACGATACGTTGTTCGTTTTGCAAGAGCCAAAGCTCGGGCGAGTCAAAGGTGGAGAAAAGTAAAAAAATTAAAAAAAAAAACAAAATAAATGTTTTAACCAAAGTAATAGTTGCCCGACGACTATTACGCGCTTTGTACTTATTCTCGGGGCGGCGAAGGAATTGCCGTATCAGTTGTGTGTATCTGTATACAGATTGCGGTCGAGTTAACGCAACGTTACGCAATGATCGGCACTGTACACGAAATTGTTGGATCGGCGGGTGTGTGTCTATATGGGCCGGTTATAATAATTAGTGTACGCTGTATCTCGTCGATGAACGTATCCGTGTGTGCTTTGGCACAGTTGAACGATGAAAGTGTTTTTCTTTTCTTTTCTATTTTATTTTATTTTTTTTCTTTCTTTTCTTTTTTTTTTTTTTTTGATGAATTCAATAAGTATTCCTCGGCGACAACAAAAAACAAACGGCGCAAATCATCCGAATGTATTTATAGTTCGCTCACAGTTTTCGGGAGAATGAAACGCTTTGGCTTATTTGCAACATTTTTATTCAATGCAAACAACGTTATCAAGAAGGAAATAAACAACATTAAAAGTAAGGACCGGCAAAACAGTACGTTGGAGCTTGTGTATCCCGTAAATTGCGGATCATATACACAGCCTATAACAAATGCAACGCACGGATATGCGTACCCTAATGTCTAAGCACACGATAAAAAAAAAAAAAATATATATATATAATCCATTGGCACGCATCAGAGCTAACGCGATATCGGTGCTACTACGAAAAGAAAAAAAAAATCACAAACGGAATTTTTTTTTGGTTTTTCTTAAACTGTTTGCTCACACGAGGTTTCTACTGTTTTTAGTCTGCGACTCTAATGTTTATACGTGTACTTTCACGCACATAGGCAACTTCCATTCTCTCTCTCTATCTTTTTGTGGTGTAGAAGTAAGTAAATATGCTTGCACGATAGGTCCCATTTACGCGCTCACACTTGAATGTTTCGCGAACTTTTTTTTTTGTTCGATAACGTGCAATTATAATATGCTCTTTTTATCAAAACGGTCGTCTTTGTCACGATCCCACGAAATGTACACGCATCATGTTCGACAGTACACATATTACTTTCTTAAGGACATTTTGAAGCCCAATTAAATATATTCTCTGCCACTTAAGTGTGTATCGATATCGACACCAGTTACCTCGATTATCCTCCCGTCCAAGCACACCAGCGCGATAAGCGTTATTATTTTTTTCATTTGTACAACAGTTGGTTGACGTTAAATAATAACAGAAACGAAGTGATTACTTTCCTCGCTTCACAATTGGGAGGACGAATTTCCACTCAACGCGAGAGAAGAGAGCTCCTCGCCTTGGAATTATTGTACACGTGAAGGAGAGGAAAATCATTACAAAATGAGATGTCGCATGACGACAATGCCACAAGGTGAAGCACCTCTATGAGAAGCAAAGAGAGAGAGAGAGAAACGTACACGTGACGCAACGCCTGCGGAGAGCACGTCCTCGCCGGTGCTTGAAAACGGAAGGTGTTTGTCTTTTTTTTTTTTTTTTTTTTTCTTCCAGGACTCTCAGAGTAGGTTAATGTAACAGCCGTGTATAACTATTGTACAGCAGCAAAGTCAAGGTCAATTGGATTTATCGAGTGTCGGAGCTTTACGGGCGCTAACGAGGATTATAGGGAGACGTCTTTTACAGGCTTTTGCGGCGTATTTTAACATTTACTATTCACACTTTTTGTACAAACACGAGCAAGTTAATATATAGTGTTTACGAATCTCTTTGCTTTTTTCATTTTTTTTTGTTTTTTTTTTTTTTGTTTTCTGTCATTTGCAATTGAAGTTAAAGATGTTACCCACTTGTGTGGGAAAGTAAAAAATTTGCGTGGCTTTTTTTTAAAAACCCACTGAGATTACATATCGTGGACCTGTAGAACATACAAACATATTATTGTACAATGTTTTTGGGATATTTAAAAAAACTTTTCATATTTCTCTTTAAAAACAAAAATTTCGTCCTCGTGTGTTCATACGCAATTAGTCGACATTTACATCCACCATACAACAGGATTCCAAAAGGTATATGTATTGCATTTCATCCAAAATAGGATAGTAAAATAATTACAATACGGAAATGTATGGGAAAAGGCTAGGCCTGAAAAATGTATTCAGTCGAGGCGCGTCAAGTTGAAGTCAATAGTGGAAAAACATGTATGAACAATTTGTGATGCGGATCGCGAAAAGTAGTCAACATCACGTATCGTAAAATTATATTAATTTCATTGTCAAGATGAACCTTTGCCAGTTGACTCATGACACCTTCAAACTACTCGATGAATATCAAATGATGCAGTTTTTATGCACGTATATATATGTATATATGTATAAGAAATAACAATGGATACCAAAATAATACTCGAATCGCCGTTCCATGGAAAAAATACGCGAGATAAGGTATTAATCTTCGCCTAACAAAAAACTGGTGGCATTATTCATATTCACTTGAACACGACCAACACGACTTCCAATCGCGAGGCAATCGTTTTATATACTTTGAACATTTGCATGACTCTCTTATCACAGTTTCACGCGATACATTTTTCCAAGGGTAACGCGATGACTGAGCTTCATTATTTTTCACGCGCAAGTAAAAAAAAAAAAAAAAAAAAAAATGCATCGAGTACAATCGATACGTCCCTTTGACAACTACGACGACACAGCCACACACACGTATACGCTTTTCCCGCTCAGGTATATACACAATGCAATGTACCAGTACCCGGGAAAAAAGATCTTCGATTATGTAACGCAGTACATTCGGATGTCCAGGATTTTCTTTGGCATTGTTTGTTCAGTCCCCACCCCATTATCGTTTTGGCGATCGAAAGCGATATCTCTGCAATTGACGCGATGACGTACGCATGCAGTTAATTGTTTACGTAAGAGGTATTACTTCCTTACAATCGGCAGGATATCACCACCGGTGAGGAATTTGCAGCTTTTCGGATCCTTCAGGTTTGGAGTGCTCAATCAATATTTCACTTTATTTTTGCCTTCGGGATCGGTTGGTTAAAGTTTTTTATCGTGAAGCTATAAGCACAGTTACAGATTCGTCCAATGTAAATTCAACTTGTTGACTAATTTGTCGGGGATGCAAAGAAAAATAATCTACCTATATTCGATACTTCATTCGAGATCATAATTCCGCGTGCCGTACGCGCGACAGAATGACTCTCATCGAGACAAGAAAAAAAAAAAAAAAAAAAAAAGAGGATGAAAAAACAAGAAAAATCNTTTTTTTTTTTATTTTATTTTGTCAAACATGCAAGCGTTTCGCTAAAATTGAAGATTTCAGTGGGTGAAGGAGATGGATTTATCAGCGAACGGGCGTCCACAGAGACGTTTATCCTCTCTTTACACCGGAAAACGAACGAGATTTTCACAACTGTTTAGTCACCGTTGCTCGTGACTCATGTTGTTTTCCCGTATAAAACCCCTTATTCCTTTGCTCCCAAACAAACGCATTAAATTTTATCTCCTAGTAAAAGAAAAAAAAAAGAAAAAAATGGCACTCTGAAATTTCTTTTGTACATTATTCTTCCGAGAAATTATCACGTACGAACTGCTGAATGATCGGTATATACGTGTATACCTTAGGTGTGCACTTCGATTCGTGGAAATGCGAACAAATAACTTCAACGGCCGCATAAATAACACAAAAAGCGCCGCATTAACGAGATTAATGAGACCGTAGTATGTTATGTACCTGGGGCCGGGCAAACGGATTTCAAGTGCGTGGGTATATGCTTAACAAAGTTTGCCAAGTAAACGCCGCTCGAGCGAATTACCGAGCTCCCGCGAGTTTTTGTGCCGCGATCGATACTCTGCTCGAAAGATTCATTAAAACAAACAATGAATGAGCTCAGTAGGTTTTTTTTTTTTTCGCTCGACTTTGCATTGTTTGCATATATACAGGGTCATCGACCGATCCACATCGTGTACAGCTGAACTATGAGAAAAAAAGAACAAAAATCGATCGCTAAAAAGCTCCCGTTTGAGCTTTTGGTAGAAATGATTTTTTATTTTTTTATGGATTACCAAATGGTGCGCGAAACCTTTGTTTCACCACGAGTTTCCCCACTCGTTACATTCATTGATATTTTTTTTTCGTCAAAACGCACAAACACATCATACGCATCACGTTGCTCAATCGATAACTTTCACGATTCCTCGACGACGTTGTCAATATTGCATAACTTGTTCGAAAGGCAGTTTTTTTTTTTTTTTTTTTTTTTTACATAAAATCCAGGAAATATAACTCTTTGAGATTTTTACAAATCCCGTATATATATACCTATGGTTGAACAGTTATGCTTCGCTGGCTCGCCATCCTATTGTTACCGAGTTTATTTATCCTTCGTACGTATATCGAGGGAACAAAAAAAAAAAATGAAGCGCAGCTCACGATTTTTTATCGCGCGATTAATGATGATACACGCCAAGTTCGGACTTTATACCGCGAGCGACTTCGCTGTGCACATGCATGGTACGGTACACCCACGCGAATGTCGGGCACCGAACTCTCTTGCGACTATTATCATATATTTTACGCAAAAAAAAAAAAAAAAAAAATGAAGCTAGTTCTCGCGAGTTAAAAAAGCGAATGAGTTTATCTGAAAGGCGCAAATTGAAAATAGGTACACGCGCATCGAGCGCATAATTATACACACAAACGAAAAATATAATGCAGTATCATATATATAGGTACGAGGATTACGCAACACCTGCGTGCACTTTCGTGCGATGCATAGACGCACAGGTGGATATTACTATTCTCGGGAGAGCGTCTTCTGCCATTGTATAGTGGAGCAGGGAACCATGGCCTACTTGATCAAACAAAAAAAAAAAAAAAAAAAATATTGAATGTTAATGCAACAAACTACTCGCGGCGATAAAACAATTTTAAGACGACGTGCGAAATTAATTGGAATATCGGTACGCGGACACGCGGAAAACGAGATGCCGAGAGCCGTGTACAATCAAGACCGGAGAGTGTGAGAACCTGTACGTAGATTAATCAAACACTTTTTCATTTCAATGTTAACACAAGTTTAACCCCAACTGAACTTCATTCCGATAATTGTGTCATTCAAAACAATTAAGTTGATACGTACAACCGCGTAACGAGTGTAAATACATAAAGCAGATATATACGGTTGTTATTGTGTATAATTTTTTGCAAGCACTGGTGTGACCCGCTAATCGTTTCGCGGTCTCTCAACATCGACCCGAGTTTTCGAGGGGGAAAAAAAGAGTCATCGCTCACGGTATGTGTACTCTCGCGTACACCTTCGATTTTCTCCGTCATACGGATTCGCGATGACCTTGCCATGGTATATCGAGCGGCCAGCGGTGCTCCTCATTTTCTCTTCTCTTCATCCTAAAACTCGCACACCTATACACAATATGTATATTATTTTACAACGTTTTTGTTCGTTTGTCTGGTAAAAATCGGGGGGGGGAAAAAAAAAGACGAGCTACCACCGTACGGACACAGCATGCAAATTCTCACGTGTTAGATTCGCTTAATGTCGATGATCACGCAAAGTCGCGTGCAACAGAGATGTGCCATGTTTACCTGTTACGTATAAAAAACATCGATTATTGGGTAACAGCGTATACGTGTAAAGTGAATGCAGTAACGCGTTTTGGAGCGATAATACATATTATACGTATTATGCATACATGTACAAAGTTGTAAATTGAAAACGCAAGACAACAAAGTACCAACGGTGTATTCCTGCCTAACGCTTCAGCGAAAAAAAAAATCGTCAGATCTCGCAACGATTTATTCAAAAGTGAAAATCGAAGGTGTCAATTGGGCTGCACGTTATACGGACACGTATATAGCAGTACAGGTGCGTCTTCGGTGTACTTATGCACGGGAAAAAAAATCGGCATCCTTGATATATAATTTCATCGCCTTCCAAGGCCCTCCCTCGTTTGACACGACTCAAATTATCCACCTCCAACCGATTTCCTTTCACAAATTTCAACCTACACTGTCAGACTAGACGCGTACGTAAGTATACTGCACATTAATTGACCAACAAACAAACCGATAAGCCGCTCGTACACTCACCTACATATACAGAGCCGCGAACGTGCAGTGTACTCTCGCCTTTGCAGTTTTTCTACACATGTACATAAATATATTATATCTCGGTACGCGCCACGATTGCCCGATAGCTGCGATGCGCAACAATTATATGCTTGCTCGCTCGGTTTAAAAGTCTCCCTTGCGCGATTGCACGCGCGCGCATAATGCATCGGCATCGACGATCGAGCGTCTTGTTTACAAGCAAACGATTGCAAGAGGTGTGGGATGAGGGGAAATAAAAAGCTCGCATTCGCGGCCACACGAGGAATCGGTTAGTTAAAAATTTACATTAACATGCTCGGGAAGGGAAAAAACGTCGTAGCGAGCAATTAACTCACTTCCAAGGTGGTGTCGACGCGTTGGCTCCTTTCTTGCCGTTGATCCTCCGAGTGGATGGCGTATGTCTACGGCGAAAGCTTGTCAAAAGCGCACAAACACTCGTCAACACCCACTGATTTGTCTCTCACGTGATCGGTAATGGATTTATTTCGATCGCAGCGAGGGATGACGATCAAATAACCGATCTCGAAGGGACAGTGGCATCGGAAGGTGTCCGGTACCAGTCGGTGAAAACTACTCTTTGCGCGACACGCGACGCATCGTCGCTCACACATTTGCGGTACAGAAAAAAGAAGAAGAAGCACGAGAGAGCCTTATTACTTATTAGCGCGCCGCTAACGTACGTCGCGATGTAAAACGCGGTACTGATGGTATAGAGAGAGAGAGAGAGAATAAGATGAGGCAATGTATATATTGTTACGTGATGTGATGCAGTGCGACTCGCCAATCGAGTTGAGCTGATATAGATAGCAAGGGAAAAAGAATAACGAATAGAAGCTCTACGATACAATACATTGTGCAGCGGCTCGGTGGCAGCACCACTCGGAGACGAGCTTCATCAAACAAGTATATTATATGGGGATAAATTACCCATTTTTTTTTTTTTTTTTTTTTTTTTTGCTTAAAGAATGACAATGTGTGTATATATGCTTCTTATTTGGATTGATATTTTGCATGTGTAACGAAACATTATGTTTAACAGCAGCCAATGGCCTATTAACGTTAGAATTTCGATTATGCCTGGTATGCAAATGGAAATGTGCAGTGAGTGTTGCTAAAAGTGGGTATAGGTTGTTTGGACGTGGACGAGCAGTTGACACGGAAAAAAAAAAATAAAATAAATAACAGTAAAAAATGAAAACGACATGCAAAACCGAGGGTTAGTTAATGTAGCTGAAAGTAAATTGATGTTGCATGTTGCTTTAAATAAAATTAAAAAAAATAGGAAACATTATTTCCACAAATTTATTTACCTACAACTAGAAATATTTACATATTTTTACAATTAATTTATTGAACGTTATTGCGAAATTATCGTTTACAGTCTGTAATTCGAAGTTTATCAAGTATTTGCTTGTTAACGTTACTGTTAAATTGTAAAATAAATCTGTAAAATTATCTATCAAGCAATTTTTTTTGTCGCCAATCAACATGATTTTTAATTGATTATAAATTTAAATAATACATAATTAATATGCTAGTAATGATTGATAAACATACTTCCATTTAAACAAGATAAGCAGTAAATTAGGCTTGTAAAACAGGTCTTTCATGCTTTCCTTGCAAGTCAGCATTAGCTGCTGAATACCCAGTGCCACCCTAACAAATACAAACGAGCATTAATTCAGTAATTATCTGTAGACAGACTTTGAAAAAGAATAACTTAAATAATTCAATCTAACTCACCCTCTGAAGTGGGATGATGTCTTCTTCAGTAATTTTTGTTCCATCCAGGGGATTAATCCAATCTTTTTTAATTATTTTTTCAACACATTCCATGGTAACCACGTCACCACTGAAATAAAATATTCTTGATGTAAAAACAATTGATGATTTTCGTAATCATTACTTACGTTGTTCTGATGACTGCACACGGAGTACTGTTACTCAATACGTCATGAGTAATTGGACACATAAACCTGGCGGATTTTACAATCAACGACTTCTTGTCATCTGGATCGTTGACTTGTGTGAACTTAATCTCAAGAAGATCTTTCATTTTGAGTATCTTTCCACTCACGGGGCAGTAGATGTTCTTGTCTGGCTTTGTAAGGATAAGTTCTTTAGCTTCTGGGGTTTTCGAAGGTATCCAGAAACTGGGTAAATGCTTGTCTCGGCCATTGTTCATGTTAGACACCGAAGAGCTTGCCTCTTCATCAGTTTTGTCAGTCTTCTTGGAGCAAATTGTTTTCTCCCTTTTAAGAAAGTTTTGCAACTTTTGCAGCTCATCGTTGGCTGTTTGTTCTTGAGATTGTTCCTGCATAAAAATGATAACCATCAAAACCTTGTTGTACAAGAAGGGCAACGAACAACACACCAACCTCTTGCTTCTTCTTCTGTCTCTCGTACTCCTTCAACTTTCTTGTATACTCTTTCTTTTTGGTCAAAATATACTCAAGTATTGCCTCCTTGTCAAAGAGATGTCCATCTTTTCTGGAAGTAAAATAGACCCATACACAATTCTATCAGTAACAGCAAACGGAAAATTGTGAGCAATTCGAGGACAACCGAATATACAAAGTAGTAGCACTAACGTTATGACTGGATTCCTGCAAGGTTGCAAGGACAAACAGCAGCAATCGAAATCCCTCAAGGAATCTTTTCCTACGCGCTGGCTGTTGGTGCCGTACCCCGATGCCGCAGCATCCTTTTTCTTCTCGTGGTAAGTGTAAACCGCTCCTGCTGTGCAGTTTCTTGCGTGCCTCGTCATTTTTTCAAGATCGCGATCTGATTACTAAAGATTCGAGTACTTACCTATTAAATTATTGAAACTTTTACTTAAACGCTGTCATCACTGTCGTCAGAACTAACTAAGTATCGTAGCGTAAACAACATAAAGGCGAGTCAGGTGAGTATTGGGTGTTTTCTGCAATCGGAAGTGAGAAAACTGCCGCACCGACGGCCAACAATGAGACCCATCTACTCGATCGACTAAGTCAGCGGTCGGTATCACAAGGTCCCTACATCAACTCAGATTTAACGCCATCTAGCGTTACTGTTGATGAACCAATTTCTGACGTTTTTTATTCTCTGCTTGGCCGAAAAAGACGGTCACCAGTCCGGTGCAGGTGGTATTGTGACCGTCGTAAATCAGTCAAACGAAAACGTCGGTTTTTAATTTGGAATTAGCAACGATAGATGGTGTCAATGACGTGAAAACTAAACGTGGTTAAACCGTCATTTTAAGTTTATTATGGCTGTTCAAAATTTAAAAAAATCAACATACAAAAATTGATTTGCTTAAAAAATCTATTTGCGTGATTTTCATTTCCATATGTTTTAAAGTGCAAAGGACAATTTGATTGATACGAAAACCGATCGATTGGTGGGAAGAGAGTTTTTGAAACTTTCGATGCAAAAAATTTTAAATAAATTATTACATTAAAAATATACATCGTTACACACGACAGATGATGGAAGGAGAGAGGGGCGTTTAAATCGAGTGACTAACACTTAAGTTAGCCATGAAAACGTTTTGTTTACAAGGCATTACCACACATTATTATTATTTTTAAAATTTCATTTGCTATTTTATCCTTTTTATTGCAGAACAAAAATATTTAAAACAAAACCAAATAAAAAATACAGTGTCGTCACGCTCGTATTAAATTCTGATGGAAACAAGTTTTTTTTTCAAACATAACTTTTAAATCATTCATCAAAATTCGTAAGCGAGCAACAAAAAAATCATGTATTACCGTGATGTAATAGCATTCTGACTTCATCAAAATAGACTGTGATTTGATTGTAAAATCCGTACTTTGATTTCCCAGCGGTTTCCCGGTCAATTAAAACTTTGATTATTGAGTCCCTACCGAGAATCAAAGTCCGCTAGAAACGTATTTTCACAAAAATTTTACGTATCCAAGGGTGTACGGTATACATAGCATACCTTCCAATTCGCAACGCAAGTTTTTATCATGTGACATTAAGTGGACCCTACATATTTTTCAAACAATTGCTACGATGGCGCGCTTCGGTTAACAACAATATTCATCTCAGCGGCAAAAGGTTTAGTTGTGGAAAATCGTTACCAATTTTTCAATGCATGTAAGCAGCAAGTTTTATTTTCCCGCCTCTCTAATCATTATTATGTTCCAGCTCCAACGATATGGTCAATTCATTGTACTCCCGCGCTAAATAACAGCAATTCTACAAAAAAAAAAAAAAAAAAAAAAAACAAACTCGCCGATTAATACGCGAACAAGTGGCCGTATATATATACCTATGGTTGAACAGTTATGCTTCGCTGGCTCGCCATCCTATTGTTACCGAGTTTATTTATCCTTCGTACGTATATCGAGGGAACAAAAAAAAAAAATGAAGCGCAGCTCACGATTTTTTATCGCGCGATTAATGATGATACACGCCAAGTTCGGACTTTATACCGCGAGCGACTTCGCTGTGCACATGCATGGTACGGTACACCCACGCGAATGTCGGGCACCGAACTCTCTTGCGACTATTATCATATATTTTACGCAAAAAAAAAAAAAAAAAAAAAAATGAAGCTAGTTCTCGCGAGTTAAAAAAGCGAATGAGTTTATCTGAAAGGCGCAAATTGAAAATAGGTACACGCGCATCGAGCGCATAATTATACACACAAACGAAAAATATAATGCAGTATCATATATATAGGTACGAGGATTACGCAACACCTGCGTGCACTTTCGTGCGATGCATAGACGCACAGGTGGATATTACTATTCTCGGGAGAGCGTCTTCTGCCATTGTATAGTGGAGCAGGGAACCATGGCCTACTTGATCAAACAAAAAAAAAAAAAAAAAAAAAACAACACCGCAACGCGATCATCTCTCTGTTTTCCGCTACCGTTTGTTAGTTTTTTTATTTTTCTAATTGATATCCAAGTCGAAGGGATCCAGTATTGGAATCCACGCATCTCGTAATCAGGAGCCTGACTTTTATCGGCGACAGTTATTTTTAAAAAATATATACAACGGCGCGCAGTAAGAGAGAAAGAGAGTGATTACCGGCTTTTATTTTTTTTACGTAAAACAGTAAAACATTTAATGCGCAGTGCACTGCACGTGTCAAAGACGCGGTGGGGGGGGGGGGGCGGTAAATCAGAATTCCACGACGCGGAAACTGCTGGGCAATATATTTCGTTTTTATTGACCATGGACTGACTCGCACGTCGCGTGCACGCCGCGCACCGATAATGGCTTCGTAAATTTGACGAGGGAGGAGGAACCCGTGACCAACGAAAATTAATGTATATATACCTACGCTACCGCGCTTTTATACCAACAAATACGCGTACCTACGCATTGTCGTAGTTTCAAATTGTTATTGCTTCGTGTTGCACGACACAGTCGTGATTTGAAAAATGCTGGAAAAAAAAAACAACAAAACTTTTTTTTACCTCTTACAAGTATATAGTATTATGCACGCGCAGTTGAGGCTTTTTTTCCTCCTCGTCGCCGAGTCGTGCCGAAACTTATCTCCTTCTTCCCGATATCATCATAAGCCACTTGAAAAAGCCAATTCCCCTAAGTGGAGAAGCTAAACTTCTTTTTTTTTTTCCCTCACAGTTACTGCAATATACGCATACGCACGATATACCCGACAGAGCTAACGGGAGTTTTTAACTCAAATAGGGACACGAATACCATACCGTAAAGTTATGATTCTCTTTTTTGCATAAAGTTTTTCGCTCCAATAGCACATACCAAGGGAAGGAAAAAGGAAGCACTCGGTCGTAGGGGTTGTTACTGTCGATGTACCTACAGTGCACTTGTTTGTCTTCTAAAATTGAAAAAAAAAAAAAAAAAAAAAAAAAATAGAGTACCATCCGAAGAAATTGCGTTTGAAACAAAAAAGTGCACTGCACTTTGTTGAAAAACACGAGACCATTTACTTGTAAACAGCTCGAATGAGTCGAGCTTATCTGGCGCTTATACACTGCTCCTTCCTCTATGCCTCTCTGCGGTGACAAAAACAGCGTAGTCCAGAGATACACCTCTCCCATTTCCCGTAGCACACAGTTCTTTTACTACTCTCTCGTCCGAGTTGTTATATTAGCTACTTTTTACCCTCCGACACATGCACTTCAGCCTTACATGTATACCATGATGTGACGTAATTCTTGTGATCACCACACTTGTGCTCAGCAGCAGGCAGATGACGAATGGCCCTTTTTTATTCAAATCTTCGATTCCGTTTATAATCGATGCATATTTTTTTTTTTATCCCGAGCAAATTCAGCGCTTTCTCGATTTTTTTTTTTTGCAACCGTACGTTCGATCGGCCGCTGCGAGCTTTTACGTTTCGAGCACGCGAAGATGAATGATGGCTTTTTAATAGCTGCCGCGGGTAGTTGTGTTTATCAAGTGGCTCCTACTTCGTGTATCTTTTGATTGGTAGTGTTTTTTTTTTTTTTTTTTTTTTTTTTTTTTTTTTTTTTTTTTTTTTTAAGTTTTT
>NW_019379754.1:322576-340217 GCF_000648655.2 Copidosoma floridanum | reverse complement strand
TATATATATATATAGATACCCGTTGGCTGTCGACGTCTACAGGTGTACATGAGCTCTTTCTCCCTGTTATTTGTCTCCCATAGGGGTATACGGTTGCGTGTGTCGCAAAGAGCCTCGCAATCGATAATCACACACACGCTATATATACCTACTACTCTCATTTATTCGACTGCGGACAACATATTATACGGTCGGACACAATTGCGTCGACGACGCAGCGCCAGACGGTAGTCACGCACGCGGGTGTCTCCATTTTTTTTTTTTTTTTTTTTTCTTCCTTTCTTCGCTTGTGCGTACGCGTCTCTTTATTGTACAGGTACGAGTTGAGCTGCCCTATGCGTATTTATACCTGTCCGAGTGTACGTACAATATGAGGCTTGTTACTGGCGCACTCGATAGTTGTACATCGTTTTTAACGCGCGCAGAGGTGATTTTGTGCGTATGGTGTATCCACGAGGATTGACTATTTTTCGGGGAGTGAGGGGTAAAAAAAAAAACGAGGGTGAGTTTCATTAACAAGAGAAAAACATGGATGACCCATGGAATCGACTTGAAGACACACGTAAATAGACGTACGTACGATTATTTGTTGATCCTCGTTGTACATGTCCATATTTATATTATCGCGTGGATGGTATTTCAATATAATTTTTAAATCGTTTTCTCAACATTTTCGTAACGAGTAACAGTATATCAAATTTCATGTATTATACTCAATTACTTACGTCGTTCAACATACAAAATTACGCTTTTGGTATACAATTTCTAAAAATTTTTTTTATTTATTCTTTTTTTTTCATACACTTCCATTACTTGTTACCAAGGGCGTATATGACATGTTTATCAACTAATAGCTCTTATCAGTCGTGATTAAAAAAAAAAAAAAAAATTACATTTCATCGAGCCATAGAAGCTCTCCTAATAAACAGCATCTATAAATCATTACACACATATATATCTATAGTCAACTCCAATAAAGCTCACTTGGTATACCATAGCAGGTATGTTGTGTATTTCAATTTTCGCGAGCGTACGAGATATTTTCACCCCCTAGCGCGTACACATATATATATATATATATATGTATGATGGATTTCCTGAGCCAAGGGGTATACGGTATATCGGTAATGATGTGCCTCCTGGTACGCTTCGGGCTCTGCACTTGGAAGACCAGACTCCCGTCGCCATCCGTAACAGTAATCACCCATGCCCCGGGCTGTCCTCCTCTTGAAGGAAGTCACGCGTGTTACGTATAGGCACACGTACCTACTTATCCGTTTGAATCGCCTGCAGCCATCAGGGTTGACGACTCCTCACTTGTTTCCGACGTAATGCCGATGCGTTTCTCTCATTTTCTTTTTTTTTTCTTTTTTTTTTTTTTCTTTCTTTCTTCTAATCATTATTATTTATTTGTCCTACGATCGTTAGTTATGTTATACCTCGGCCTCTCTTTTCGTGCCTCGGTGTCGGGGCATATACGTCCGACGGATTACGTCTTCCAACGGATCGTTGGATGTATAAATATAGGCGGATGGACTTGTTGCCGCGAGTTTTTTCTTCCTTTCCTTTCTCGTGTGGTGTATCATCGGTGATGTTTATACGTTTGCGCGTGAGATGACGAGGTCCACCGGAGGCGTTGACCGATCCCGTTGCGGCGCCAATGATACATCGGTTCTCGTTTCACTATTCATGGATTTTTTTTACTTTTGATCTCCTTTTCGAACGACAACGAGGAAGTCTGGAGCACTTACCTGCACGTAATTACGGACGCGTTTTCGTCGATACTTTCAGACGAGAGATAGGTCAAACTTTTTTTATTTTTCTTTAAATTTTTTAAGAAAAAACAGAATTTTTTTTATCAAGACCGTGGTGGCAAAAAACTCGAGCTGACTATCATACCTTGTATTGGATGGTTGTGCTCGTTGTCGACAAAAAATTGACTGGGGTGTTTTTGACAAGGAAGCTGGTTTCAATGTATATAATATACTGTGTTCTTCTAAATACAATTTTTTATTTTTTATTTTATACATTACAGAAAAAAAAATCAATTATTAATGTTACACGTTGTCCTTATCGTGTTCAAATCAGACGTTTTCTCTTTAAACGTACAAAGTATTATTTTTTTTCCAGTGCCAAATGCGTTACACGTGCTCTGCGCTCAAATAGTGGCCGGACGATTTATGAGTTGCCCTCTATGATGATTTATGCGGGTAAAAGAGAGCAGGCAATTATTCATTCCTCTCGTATGCAATTGTGAATACGTGACGTGGGTAGATCCCACTTTTTGAATAATAGTTTTTCCACAAAATCTCTTTGCCTCCCAATGTATAGTTCCAACCCTCGTTTCCCCAACCGCACCTTGCCACGTCGTTCTACATCGTAATTATGCACTTTAACGTGACAGCGTGTTATAAAGGAGAACAAATAAAAGGTGTAATCAGGTACACAATCGAGCATTCGAAAATCAATTTCGATAGCTTGGCAAGTGCACAGCGCGTTGCTGCGTCGCCTATAGAGATATACAATACACAGACTATTGACTTGGCTGGTATCCAATCGCCAGTGCACTCGGGAGCACTTTTTTTCCCTTTGTTTTATCTATCCTGCGAACAAAACGCTTGAGCGACAGCGACTCCCACCTCCCTGTCTTTTTACACCCCTCGTGTCGAGCTCTTCGCACTNAAAAAAAAAAAAAAGAAAAAAAAAAAAAAAAAAAAAAAAAACCATTTGGACGCGCGTTGAGGGAGAACGTATGCAAGGATCATTAATCACGCGCTGGTCGCGCTGTTAAAATAAACGATAAGAGTAAAATACGATTTTTACAAGCAATTCATAATTCATTTAAATCCGCGGCGCAACAAAAAAAAGAAAGGCCATAAGTACAAGATGCGCACCGGAGATCGGCGGATCAGTGGGGGGGGGGGAAGGACATGATCATGTGTATGTATATTAACGAACGTCCTGGCGCCACTGCCCCGACGAGCTTCCATAAGGCAGTCGCGCTTGTGCTCCTTTCCTCGTGTATACGTACTCATATGCCATCAACTTTAATGCTCTTTGGCTTTTTCTGGCTTATATTTAACTTTTTTACGCTTCACGCGCGCACGAGGAATGTGGCGCGTGATTTCCGAGACTAATTTAATTTTTGCAAAAGACGATGATACACCCTTTTTTTTTTTTTTTAATTTACTCGTTTATTTGGAATTTTCGCATTGCACCGACGGCGACAGGGCGGGGACCCGTACGAGCGGCAGGAAATAAATATAGGCACGTGCATGTACTCGGACGTGTTATTACAAGTGCAGTGACGAGCAGAGACGCACTTGCACGAAAGGCACTCCTCTACTGTTATGTAGGAAAATTCTTGGACATTGATTTCACAAAAAAATCACCGCATCTTAGTATTTACTTGTTGATAGTTCAGATAAGAAGAAAAAAATTCATGTATTATGAAATTGCTGAAAAATATTATTGCTATGAATGGTCATGCGATGGTTATACGTAAAATTTCGAAGCCGCACGTGAGAGATCGAAAATCGTCGGGGACATCCCTTACCGATTTTTCGAACGATCGCAATGATATGACTTTAAAACATCATTTCAAATGCACATGAACATTATCATATCGATAAAAAATAACTTGCACCCTGATGCGCGTTCATAAATTGACGAATGACGGAAATTTCAATGCGTCCTGTTTGTTAATAAATGATCGTAACAAGATGCAGGTTATCCCTTTGCGAAGGAACCCGGTATTGTCCTGATGTAATTATTAAGTATAGTAGGGGTCTAGCACCCACAGATCGGCAAATAGACCCTATATAGAAGTCAGGTATCTATACTTTTCCTCCCTTTTACCAAAAAGATTTCTACACACGTGTAATTTATACTCATTGTGTGCTATCCGCTAGACAGGTCTCATAGTGTTACAGTACACAACACCAGCACCAGATGTAGAAACTTACGTACGCTACACGTGGCCTCGGCGCACTCGTATCTATTGTTCTTCCATTTCTTTACGTGCAAAGTAACCACCTCCGGATGCGTACAATCAGTCAATCGTGTTTTTCATACTTATTAAGTAATTGATTCGTGAAATATCGACTTCTCCGATTGATCTCATAGATAAGTGACACGAGTATCCGTATACTATGCATCTTTTTTTCCTATTCAAAAATTCCGCCAAAGCTGGCAAAGTGAACTGCATAACGTTGTCTACACCTGTTGGCTCCTTTCGGGAGTACACTTTTGCTCCTTGACGGACCAAGCAGAGATGGAATTTTTCACGATTCATGTCATTTTTCTTCCAGACCACGTCAAACGATGAAATCACGCGTGCTTTAGCCCCTTGATAAAACCAATCAACTGGGAACGGGTGTTTGACACTTTGATGGACAAATTTTTGATACAGTTAACGACTGTTGATTAATTTTATCGATACTTTCGCAGTGTTTATAATTGGAAGCTTACGGATTTAGACAAATTATAAAAGCATCAATCAGTTCTCATTCACACCAATTAATCCAATTTTATAAATTTTACAATACGAAATTGGTATGGAGATACTGCGTAAGCGTGTACAAGAAGAAGCCCGCTATCTTCGACAATACATTTTTTCGTGAATGAACGAAACATCGATTAACTACATGATGTCAGTCATCAGTTACTCTAGGGCGTGATAAAAGTGACACAGTCAATTACCAAGACCCGAATCTCCGACGAGCACCTCCATTAATCAATATATCAAACCCATACTATCACCTGAATAGCTCGACAATTAATCAATGCTCAATATGAGTATTTTTTGTCTATACTATCCAGTTCATCGTGCGATTCTAAAAACGTGACGTCTATTACACTGGTTTCATTCAAAGTAGGTATAGATATGGATTTCACGAAAAAAAAAAAAAAAAAAAAAAAAAAGTCGATCGATGTTTACTGACTTCCAGTTGAAACGAAAGCTGTGAGACGAGTTGATTTGAAAGTTAAATCACCAATTATGCATACCATCACCCGTTCATCTCCAAAGTGTAACGGGTCCAAAGACTTCCCCACTCCTGAACATGAGTCAACATTCAAACGCTAATATTTCCTTTACTCTGTTTTCCTCGGAAATTGGACAACATTGTTTTTCGCTTTTTATGCATTACATTTGCTGGGAAACCGGAGAAACATTTGTGCCGGTAGTTATCGCCCATCAAGACTGTAATTAAATTGTTTTTAATACCTATACCCAACGCAATTATCGCTATGATTGATTCCATTTTTAGTGGACAAACAATTGATCCACCCCCAACGAATGACAACCCTCGTGCACATCACGCCCGGGATTTTCCTTTTTTGGGATAGGCTTACTATCACACAATGCGTGTAACGTACTTGACATGGTGGGTAAAAAAAAAAAAAACAGTCTCGTGTATACGTAAGTGTGTATTTTCTTCCCTCCACCGTAAAAGTACAATGGCCAAAGTGAATTATGAACTCGTGTGTGTGTGTGTCAAACGAGCAAAAACAAACCTTGAGCATATACAGGAGTCGATAAGCTTTTATCTCTGATTGTTATGGTCTCTCTCGAAAATCCAGCTGTGCGAGAAAACAACGTCCGGATACTCATTGTTGCGTGCGTTATAAATATTGGTTTTTTTTTTTTTTTTTTTTTTTTCAAATGGACCATCGTCTCGATATAAATGCTGCAACATCTTCATTCCCAGAGAAAATGGCTGTAGGATACGTAAAAAGAGGAAAAAAAAAATTACGCGGTAGCGAGACAGATACAAAAGAATGCATCGAACCTATGACTTTTCATCGTTACCGGGATATCCGATTTTTCCAGCTGCACGGGTGTTGCGCGCTATATGTATATGTCAGAGAGCGCGTTTTGAAACTTTCTCGTGATCGGTCGATCGGTAAGGATCCGGCGCTTCTCACCGATCACGCGCGTGTGATTTCTGAATAAATAACAAAGCGTATATATACATCCAACGCCTCGGTGTACACATAGCATATAATATACCTACAACGCAATAATACAATCCGGCAATGTCGTACACTTTGCTTCTAAAAATAACTTAATATTTATTACTTTCGTACTCGCGCCACAAGCTGCAGCCGCCACGTTGAGTCATGTGGGCACGTATATGGGATACTTCAATTCTTTTCATCCTCTCGCGACTCGTAAACCACAATTCACGCGTGCGATGGGTTATACCTATTATGCATGCATTTACACTCACCTCGCGCATCGTATTGTTATTTCGTCGATTGCGCGAAAAAAAAAAAAAAAAAAATCTTTGCTCGTGATTTTCGTGCGAAAATTAATTGAATTTCGTGTTGGGGGTAAAAAGGGGTGGAAGAGCAATCGATCGACACACCTCGAAGCTCACACCGTATATATATACCTATGCACAGACAGACAGTCGCGAATAATGAAGTTTAGCGCGCGCGTTTCTCGCTTGGTAATTATCGTTGTTGCGCAATTCGAAATTATTGTAATGCCACGGCTTCCGGGAATTTCTTTCCGCCTCTCGAAGACTCCCGTGCGCCGGTGCTCCTCCGAGGTTTTTTTTTTTTTTTTTTTTTATTTCCTTCTTCTCGTCGCGGTGTTGATGTGCACTTTATGCATCGTTGAACCAAATATTTATCGCCAAGTCGAAAAACAAAGGAGCGAGTTGTATCCGGATCAAGTGTGTTTGGGCAATGAAATTGACACGACACGCTCCCGACGCGATTACTAACAAAACGATTGTAACGTAACTAAACGAAAAAAAAAAAAAAAAAAAAAAACCTGACAACACGCGTTCACGCGAAATCCAATCAGAGAACATAGGTATTATTTTTTTTCTCCTTCTAGCAGAGTGTACTGCGTATTGTGAAACAATGAAGAAGCCATACGTGGAGTGAATGTATAATTTATTTCAATAAAAAAAATTGTCGCCACTCGAGGAGGCCTCTTCAAGACATAATATATTAACAACCCCGCCCCGCAGTTTAAAACTATTTAATTGAAACAATGAAAAAATGTTCCGGTCTCACTGAACAGACATACCTCTAAAGAACCATCTAGTAGAATGATTGGTTACCAGGCAACGCAGGGGAAAAAAAAAAAAAAGAAGAAAATCATCGACCCTCATCCTAAAATAATTAGTCCCCGCTATATGTGTAAGCACACAGTAAGCACCTGTACACGCTTTAGATAATCACGTACAACGTACCCAAAGCTCCGAGCACGTCATTGTTCGACGCGAAAGCTATTTACGCGGGACAAAGGGGCCCAAATCCCCTTGGAAAGCTCCGCGATCGAAGTGCAGGCAGATTCGACGTCATTAAAAGTACACGTGGCGCTGCTCTCAATGTGCATCAAGCAGGGGGGGGGGGTGGTACGTCGTTAATCATGCACGCGTGGCGAGGGCGAACGGCTTGGAGTCCCGATGGCAAATAGCAAGAGACGTTGCATGCTGCACGTGCGGTGGTAAGCCACTCAAGGGTTGGGGGGGGGGGTGGGAGAGCTTGTAAATTCCAATAGACTTGTGTATAGGCATCGCCTCGGTAGGTTTATCAGTAAGCTTGATTCCGTCACGCCAGCCGTATATATGTGGATGATAATTGGAATTAGCTGCTGCTTATATTCATCATTGCTGTGGGTTAACGCTTCACAGAGGGGCCGTGCTCCGCGGGATTGAGATTGCTTCAACATATCGATCCGACATCCCCACATCCCCATTATTTTAATTGCGCAGAGTACCGAATTCTTCTGCATTGTGAGTGAAGCTGATGACCGGTAGTTGTGTAATTTTTTTCAGTGGTCTACTCGCGAGTGTCAAAATAACGACAAATACTTTCAAAAAGTAATGATTCCCTCGAAATGTTTCATTTGTTCTTAGGTATACTTATGATTAAATTGCAAAAACCACGTAGTGCGGAAATATAGTCAAAAGCGAGATGACCTGCAGCTTTGCATCACGATAATCTACATGGGATTCAAAGGTATAGGGCTTAGAAAATAAAGCTTCAACTTGAGATTGTTATCATGCTTCAAATGTATGATCTGATTTTTTTTTCTTTCGGTATCCATGTGTGAGATGTCGACAACACCATACGCGCTTATATTGCAAACAGCTCTTGCAACAAAACATTGCTGTTATTATTATCTGAAAATATACACATATGATTAATTATATATTATTGACAAAACAAATTTCATCCACGAGTTTATCACACTGTAGCCGTCCATCCTTCTCTCGCAGCTTACGTCTCCCAACTAACGGAGTCGCGTAAGCACAGAGCCATTTGAGCCCTCGTACACTCGCGCAACACGAGCTCGACACCCTCGGAGTGCCGCTTGAAGATGTTCACGTCGAGACCAGGACCTATACACTATCGGTTAAACGAAAGTTTCCCTCGCACCTCCAAGCGAATCTCAGCTCTGGGCGACTGCGAATAGGGCGGAAGTTGAGATACGCATTCAAGAAATTAGTTTCAAAGTACTATTATATACTGCACCTGCCGCTGTTGTGTATCGTTCTTCGTGAGCACTTTTTAATCCTTATCAATATGGGGGGGGGGGGGGAAGGTACTCCACGGAGTCGAAAATCCTCGAGCGAATCGCCGAGAGTAGCCGTTTTACGAGCGCGGAAGATAAATGGTGCGCGCGCCTATATACACACAGAGTCGGCGAAAAACAACGCGCGGCAATAAACCCGCGCCGTGAATCACGCGTGCACCTTAAACAGAAGTAAAACTCGCCTCGAACTTCCAAAGAAATAAGTCAATGGTATACGCGGAGTGGTGGCCGCTTCCTCTTGAACCCAGTGGAATTACCGCTCGGCGCACTTGATCAAAAAACTTTCTCGCGCGACCCCGACTCTTTTGTTTCTCTCCTCGGCAACAGGTGTCCCTTTTTTTTTCTTTCCCGTCGATTCACAAGAGCTGATATCCATCGAATCAAGTAAGTGGAGGAGGAAAAAAAAAAAAAACAACAAAAAATGAAACAACCACAACATCGGTGAGAAACTGATTTGCGTATGCCTATATAATATGCGCACGCACGCGTTTGATTACCCTTGACTGATGTGCCTGAAAGTGAGTCAAGTGCAGCAGCGGAGGCTTTTTCGGGCGAGGATGAATCGTTGAATATGTACAAGAGTACACACACGCGCGTTTCCCCCCCCCCCCCCGACACGATTCGATTCACCCTTCGACCGACAAACACACAATGAAGGATGCGCGTTATTTTCAGGACAAACAAAGCTAAGCGACGCTAGTTGAACTTGCGAAGGATTGTTGTTGTTGTTGTTGTTGTTGTTGTTGTTGTTTAAGGTGCTTTGTTCCATTTCCCTCTTGGTAAGCTCCTTCGTTTAAGGACCGGCGTGTAAGTACAAGGACGGGGGAGGTCGGGCCATTCATCGTGTTTTTCTCCACAGCGCGGCCAGCCGCCGCGTTTACTTTCTCGATTAACGAGCTGTCCGAGCTTTTCCCGGGCCATTGTCTTTCGCTCGCTCGTGCGTACCTATTCAAGCTTCTCGCGATCGAGTGGGGCTGTTCGATAAGAGCCGGGCCCATTGGAGGAGGGCACGGACAAGCTGCAGGTGTATCTGGCGAGCGCACGCCTGGAGCTTTCGAGATAATGTGGACACACCTATATGTGGCAGTGCCATGTACACCAGGCAGGGGGGGGGAGAACAGTGGAATTTGCGAGTATACCACCTCGGCTGTATGGGAGGTGGCTTGTGGAGCTGCGTTTGGAGGCGAGTTTGCACAAAAATTAAGTTTTATCTCGTACCACTACGACAATGATGCTTGTGTTAGTTTTATTTCGTTCGAAATCGTGGATTAGGCATCGAGGGTTGTGTAAAGCAAAAGAAAAACCAAAAAAGGTTTATTACCTGAAACAAAAATGGAGATTTTGTAGATCATCAGCGAGGTTTCGAGGTGTACCTTTATGCATCTGCCTGGTTATTTGAAGTATTATGTAAAATAAGCTCGATTGGAGACTCTGCAGACCAACTTTCGAAATGTTTGCCTTTGATCGCGTACAATGATAATATTGCTCGTTAACTTTTTTTGTTGTTGTTTTATTTTTTCTTTTTTTTCGAGTCCGATGACTTGCTCCCACGTCATAATGTCGTACGTGAATGTCGTATCAAGGATAAACAGTGGTCCCTGAGTTTGAAAATAAATTCTTTTCATTGCTTCTTATCGTATTCATTTCGCGCTAATTGAGTAATTAGCAGCATGCACTTGTCATTGCTCGTTTCAACGAATATGTATTGCCTCAAATTACATAATCAAAAGTCAGCAACGTGCCCGTGTTGCGAGGTGTACTCCTACTGTCGATCCGAATCCGGCCCGGATGAAGTGTGACGGAAAAGATGATAATAATTTTCTTTGAAAACATCAATAAGTAAGGAAACAAATTGATTTACACGGAATAGTCTCGTCGTTTCCAAGAGCATACATTCACTATGCATACAATTCAATGTTTTGATTTCGACATTTGTCGTCGCCTATCGGTTACTTCAATAAGGTAACTATGATGTCATACGAAAATACCGCAACCCTACACCTTGTTACAGTGATGGACCAGAAAATCGGTATCACCGCCAACTCGGTGGCGCTCGGATCTTCCGCTGTATGTATACAATACACAACGTCAAAGCTCAACAAACCAAAATAAATTAAGATAACAATAGAGAGTCGCGATCGGGAGAGGGAGGATAGAAGAAAAGAGAAGGGGACCGGTGGCTGCTGCAGCATACCATAAGCTGAGCAAGCCGTCGACGTCGCCGTGGCGCAGAGTAGCGTGCCGCGTGGGGCCCAAACGCGACTGGCGATGATGTTGCTTTGAAACACCTCAGTAATGTATATTTACTTACTTACCGATCGTCTGCTGAAAAGTGCTCGTAGATACGTACCTGAGCAGATGTGGGTGTACTCATGCATGTAAAGCCGACGAGTGAGAGAGAGAGAGAGAGAGAGAGAGAGCCGAGAAAGAAGAAGAAGAAGAAGAAAACTGTACCGAGTGAGTATAGTGCCCCGCGAGCGAGCGTATCTCTTCGAACGAGCGATCGGCTGCGCTCGTTCACCAGTTGTCTCCGAACCCTCGTCTCGCTCGGACTGGCCGCGTTATTTTCAAAGAGTCACCGCGAGACACCGATTGTCGTCAAAAAGTTGATCCTCGTTGGAAAAGTGCTTGCCGATTTTTCTTGTTTCTCAAAACGACGCGTATAGCTCCGTGATCGGTGTGCAAAATCGCCAGCAAAGTACAGTTGTACGACGGAGTTTCCCTTTCATCCTGCGAGTTACGGTAATTTTTGTGATCTGCACGGGGTTGTTTTTTCAACCTCCGATTGAGAGGAATCGCAGCTGCGAGGAAGACGCAACGAAGACGACGCCGCACGCGCACCGGTAGCGACCCGACCAGGGTTCGGATCAAGCTTGACAACGTGAGTGACGCTCATGATTGAGAAAAATAGTACACATAAACTATTCTATACATTGTTTTGCATTCGTCTGTGGCGATCGTTACCAATAAATTACCGATTTATCCGATTTCCGATGAAAAAACACAAAATATATCTCCAAGTGCCCGACTACCGATGTGACTACCGATCTCAGCTAAAATTAAGTTTGTACGAAAAAAAAAAAAAAAAAAAACAGAAAAGAAATCGGCAAGCGATCGAGTTGTTTTTCCATCGATGTAGGGCAGTTGAAAATCAACAATGTAATAAACAATTGAAATATAACAATTCGCCATCACCCACTTAACAGGCGGACCAGCTGTTTTTATCTCGACCACGGCCAGACAAACGTACTCAGTCCACCTTATCGTCGATTGGCCGATGAAATGTTTTTCCTCCCCGCAATAAATCAGAAGGGCCGTTTGAAAAAACCGCTCGCAGATTAGTCTCTTTCTCTCCGCCTTATCGTATCTTCTACGAGTTTCCAAGCTGCGTCAGAACAAAGAAAACGCTCTCTCTCTCTCTTTCTCTCTCTTGGCATGTTTTATATTCTCGGATATGCATACACACTGTGTTCTGAAATTAATCACTCGTCGAACTCGCTGCGAGTGAACGTAATAGTGTATACCGTATCACCCGGCGATCCTGGCATAAATCACGGGTATTGTTTCATCGCGATTCCCTTTCTCGGCTGCCACAAAAATACGTTGTACGACTCGGCTGTGGTGATTTTTGCATAGTTTCATAAAACTCTCGTAGGTACACATGCTAGTATGGAAGAAAAAATAAAAATTTAACGCGCAAAGTCAGTGGTGGTCACGTGCGTCGTTGGGCGCTTTCACTCGACGCAGGCCTGTGACGTGGGCACGTGCGTTTTTTTTTTTTCCTTACAGTATGATTTTCTTCGTGAAAATAGTTCTTCGATTTTCACGGTGGTGGAAAAAAAAATCACCGGCGTAAAAAAAGAGGAATTAGTGCCAAATCAGCTGACTCTTCAAATTTCGTCACGTGGCATTGAAATCGGTGTAACGCACTTGCCACAATTGGGCTGAAACAAAGATCAAGTACCGATCGATTCTTTCGGAGAGGAGCCTTGAATATTCATGAAAAAATTTCTCTCTCGCCACTCTGCCGCGCGTATACCGTCCTAAAACTAAAGAAAACAAACAGCTTTCAGTGAAAGTAAAAAGTGCCGATTTCGTATCCTGCCGATTGAATTTTCCACCCTTCGCAGAGCCCATTAACATCAAGCGACAAAAAAAAAAAAAAAGTGCAGAGCACAGTACCAAATCCCTATCGCGAGCCATTATTTTTAGAATCTCATGAGCTCGCTATAAATAGAAGCAAAAACTAGTTGAAGGAAAAAAAAAAAAAAAAAAAATTCGCAGCAGCCCAGTTAAACGCTGCTTCACCTGCTCTCCGTAAGAAAAAACGAGAAAAAAAAAAGCCAAACGAGCCGACATTTCCACATAACGAGTCTGACGGAAGAGATCTCGGGCAAAAAATAAAATGAAATAAAAATAAAGAGTCCCCTGCCAGAGGAGACGTGCTCGTCTATATAACCATGTATATACTCGCCCAAGAATCCGCGAGCTAGAGCTCTCCCTCTCTCTCTCGATAAAGATAGGCTTTGCTTTTTGCTGCCCTGCATACTTGCTCTTTTACGCGCATACGTATACTTGTACAGGTGATACAGGGGGGGGGGGAGGAAAAAGGAGACGCGACAAGTGCAGGTTGCGTGCGTTCATTATATATATATATACACGTACCGGGGAGTATAGACCGGTATGTGCAGTGTAAAGTGCAGCGACGCGTCTATTCTTAGACCGGACTTTTACAAAGAAGAAGAAGAAGGAGGAGAAAAAAAGAGCTTGAAGGAGGGAGACTGCGTTTGTGCGCTTATCGGGAGGGATGACACGTGCGTGCGTGCAGGATCGGTAAGTACACCGCGAATCCTGCATCTCGTGATTTATCCGGTAGTTTACTGCCCGCGCTTTTCCCGCAAATGAGCACTTGCAAAAAGTAGTGGTACCTGTACGTCGTTAGTTTTCCTTTGGAGTATGTGACGACGGTACGGGAATGAAATATCATATGTGTATCCAATAGACGCGGAGGGTGATCGAACACTTTCTCGATCTGTTGGAGGCGTGTTTGTTTTTTTTTCCTTCCGATTTTCATAATTATAAGGTCACTGAATACTAATTGCGGTATTCGTTCCGGTATGTATTTCGTCATTTACACGTGAATCCATCTAGTGCTGTATAGGCTCTGGTATTTTTCGCAAAAACAAAATACTTTTGAAGAAAAAAAAAAAAAAAAAAANAATTTTTTATTTTTTATTTTATACATTACAGAAAAAAAAATCAATTATTAATGTTACACGTTGTCCTTATCGTGTTCAAATCAGACGTTTTCTCTTTAAACGTACAAAGTATTATTTTTTTTCCAGTGCCAAATGCGTTACACGTGCTCTGCGCTCAAATAGTGGCCGGACGATTTATGAGTTGCCCTCTATGATGATTTATGCGGGTAAAAGAGAGCAGGCAATTATTCATTCCTCTCGTATGCAATTGTGAATACGTGACGTGGGTAGATCCCACTTTTTGAATAATAGTTTTTCCACAAAATCTCTTTGCCTCCCAATGTATAGTTCCAACCCTCGTTTCCCCAACCGCACCTTGCCACGTCGTTCTACATCGTAATTATGCACTTTAACGTGACAGCGTGTTATAAAGGAGAACAAATAAAAGGTGTAATCAGGTACACAATCGAGCATTCGAAAATCAATTTCGATAGCTTGGCAAGTGCACAGCGCGTTGCTGCGTCGCCTATAGAGATATACAATACACAGACTATTGACTTGGCTGGTATCCAATCGCCAGTGCACTCGGGAGCACTTTTTTTCCCTTTGTTTTATCTATCCTGCGAACAAAACGCTTGAGCGACAGCGACTCCCACCTCCCTGTCTTTTTACACCCCTCGTGTCGAGCTCTTCGCACTTATCTCTCTCTCTCTCGCCCGTTTGACTTTTCCGCGCCCAAGTGACTGCCTGTCTCAAATATTTAAGACGTCGATCTCGAGTGTGCACGAAATGTGTAATGATTTTCTGTCAGGGAAAAAGCCAAGGGCCAAATGAAAATCTACGAGATTTCTTCCACGTGAAGAAACACAAAGGTGGCTGTCGATATTTTTTTGCTGAGTTTTTTTTTCCCATGCCACGTAAATTGGTATTTATCGAAGCAAAAATTTTTGTACTATTTCCATGCCAAACATTTCAAATTGTTTTTAGCAATTCAGTGGCAAAGTAAACAATAACGTATGACTCTGACCTGTGGCAGGAAATATCATAAATTGGGCAAAATTATTTTGTGAGTTTTTAGGTATTGAATACAATTTTTTTTTCGAAATAAAGTGCATCCTGAAATTAATACGATGCAAAACTAACAAATTTTTTTTTTTAGCAGATAAGTGACGTACACTGAAGATATACATCCACATTTCCCGATGGTTTAACTCTTTTTTTTCAAATTATTATTTCCTATAATTTTCCGAGAAAAAATTTTTTTAAGTACTGTTATTCAATAGTGTTAAAAAAATAGTTAATGAAAATAAGTTATAATTTGTTTTCATTTCTTACTAATTATTTTTTTATGCATGAGAAATATGTCCCATTTTTAGTAAATATTTATACTGCCCAAAAATAAAAAAAGTATCTGACCCCAAGTCTGTCTATCTCTAGTTCATAGATATGGTCTCATGGCCACGGATTGCCATGGAACTCTTCCGATAAATAATATTTTTATGAAAGGTACCAGGAAGCACTTAAATACTTGTCTTTTTTTTTTTTCTCATAATATTGATTAGTTCTCGAGAGTCAAGAAAAAATTCAAAGATACCGATAACCAACACTCCCCTCCGTCTTTTACATGCGGCACATAATAACAATACGTACAGTTGTCAAAATATCATCAATACACCCACAGCTCAAATCATCAGCCAGAAGTAACATTGAAAATTAAAACTATCCTCTCCAGGGCAGAACAGAAAAAAATAGCACGTAACCATCAATCTTTTTTTTTCTGCCTTCGCTGGATCTATTCATACTCACGTGTATTATGATATAAACACGGTAACGCGAATTTTTTTTTTTTCTTTACCTTCCTGCCTGCGTAACGTGTCCATATAACCCACGGCCTTCCTATGTTTCCCACAACCAGTCAATACTGCTGTCCCTAAAAAAAAAAAAAAAAAAAAAAAAGAAATACACACACAAGTTTGAGTTTACATCAAAAATGAGCCGGCAAAATGACAGACAAATTTGTACCTTTGAAAAACATACGTAATGTAATATAGGCGTATCATACAATAGAATCTCGAACACAATACCACCTGACGTCAGCGTTAGCCACGGGTACGGGTATTTACTACAGCAATACATATACGTCATAGCTGGACGTGACTCGTTAACTTGCACGTGTATACCGAACGTATCAGGCGAGCCTATACGTATATATTATACGCTCATTTCTATTGGGTGACTCTGTATTGATGACCACTAATTAGTCAGAGCAAAGTCCCTGCGACCACAGTAACTACGTGTACCGGTCAATTTATTTATTTATGTTTTTTATTTTTTATTTTTCTTTTTATTTTCAAGTTCCACTCGGCATTACAAGAAAATTGAAATCACCAAAGGGTTGACGCTCGTCGTTTACCGAATGATCCTTTTCAGGGCAGTTTTTAATACGAAGGGACTCGTTAAGTCAAGTTGCTTTGCTGCTCGTGTTGCTGGATATGTATGTACAATTCGCGGGAGGGCTTGCTCTGGTTTTCACAAGTACGTGTAAGTATACGAGATGGATATTTTCACGTGTATGATTTTATTTGAAAAGATCTGCTTTAAGCTTGAAAAGGAGAAAAAAAACCCACATTTTTTTTCGCGATGATATAATTGCGTGTTTGAGTCCGGCTCTCTCGCTCTCGACTTTTAATAGACGTCGACGCGAAATGTCGTGCTCGGAGAGGCAATCCGCAGAGCAATTAATTACGTATGGATGGGTTCGTTGCTTTTGAAGTACATACAGCAGGAAATGCTGGGGATCAATTTAAACCGAAAGTCCAATTTCACGTGGTGGTGGTATACACATGATGAAAATCTTTTTAAAATGGCCTTCTCAACTGGCTGTGGTAATTACGCTAACGAAACGCGACTGATTGCTAAGAGTGAATAAGTTGAGCGCTATTATTCAAAAAAATTTTTTATTCGTGCGACTGAAAATTTCATATTTTTTGGTCCTGAACCAACAGGAGTTGTGAAATGCATGTGATTTTTTTTCGATTGCTCGTTTGTGCCATTACGAAAGAAGAAATGTAAATAAAAAAAACGATGAATCTACAAATATATGAATATAATCAAACGTAACCCAACGCGTTGGCATCGTCGTATCGACATCAAGAATAAAAGAAAACATACGCGCGATTAATCACATGTTTCCAAACTCTCGTAGTGTGCGCTGTTTGTTTGCCATTAGGAATAACAATTTTACTGTTTCAACAACTTTGTGCTTCGTTTGATTACCTTCAAAATTAAATACATTACCCAAACAGTAGCAAATAACGTAATGTACGCATGTGTGCCAATAATTTTACAGTTGCAGGACAATTTCGAGTCGTGTGTCGTGTCCAAATATTGTCACGATTGCCTCCTGCTTGTCGTCACTTGCTTCAGTGCGACGTAACTTATTAAATTTTTTTTTCTTTTTCATTTACATCAAAGCTGTTTATCAATAATATATTTTATTTACCGTGTCAATTAACAAATAGGATTTATGATATAAAAGACACGTTTAATTGTGTGATAGCTGTTTTTTTTTTTATAAAATACAGCATACAGTCGACTGACTAAGACAGGGAGGCTGTAGGACCCCAAGGCATATTACATTTGTGGCAATTTTTTTCCTATTATAAATGATTAGGGTGTTCATCAAACTCCGCTGTCACATTGAAGGTGCGAAAAAGGTGTTAATTACTCGTGAAGATAATTAAATTAAATTGACAGGTGCCCAATAACTCCTGGAACACAATATTGCCCCGATGGAGAGCTGTCAGCACATTTATTTTTTGTTTTTACGGTTTTTTTTTTTTTTTTTTTTTTTTTTTTTTTTTTTTTTTTTTTTTTTTTTTTT